>JACEFZ010004006.1:77500-137500 GCA_014155875.1 Cepaea nemoralis | reverse complement strand
ACCCCTTAGCAACGTCGAAGTCATTGTTATGTTAATTTAATATAACACTTTTCTGTTAGCGGTATGGGGATCTGGGGCACAAGTTCTGGGTATGATCCAAGCGGTTCAGACAAGCAGATAACGCACGTTCATACTGGCCGTATTAATCATATCACTAACCCTATTGGGTATATGGTGCTAGACTTATATTTTCTAGACCAATCGGTATTTCGATGGGTGATGTGGTCAATATTACGCCGGTCGCTTTTACTTCTCATTGTATTTCCTGGTACACGTTTTAGGCTTTTGCGGACATGGGAGCCCTGGTCAATTACAAAATTCCATCTAGATACCAATGTTACAACACGTGGAACATGATGTCCCTAACCCGATCATTACTACTATTGCCGAATGGGACTCCTGATTCCACCTGTCATACGCACGTGTTGTCATCGATGTGTGTGCAACAAGAGTCGAGGGAATTCTAAAAAGAGACATTTTACTAAAGATGACAGCCTTCACCTCCAAAACATTAAAAAAAACAAAAACGGAGTCGTTGAACTTTCATTGAATAAATTAGTTCTAATCTGTCATTCTCTTCCAGCATCAAAATGTTCTCAAACTAGTGGAATAAATCAAAATAATTCAATTGAAATGAAGACCTAATATACACAACATACACTTAATGACTTTAGTCAGCTAAATAATTATACACTATAGAGGTTTAAAATGTTTCAGTCAATATCCATGAACTTTACCTACTCTTTATATGTTGTAATAACTTCCGCGTCCCTTGTTCACTTTTAACAGTGGCATCAAGAAGATTAAACATCAAGACGGATAATTCTTTGTATCTGAGGCTTGTCTGTGGCAAACATTGCTGACTGTCATCTCCGGTAAATTCTCTTTGTTCGTTGTATCTTGTCCTAAATCATCTCAGAGTTTATATTAATAAATAAACACTCGTCAGAGGTGAACATGAACAATCAAAAAAATAACAACAAAGAAACCTAAGAGAGACATAAGAAAGGGAGATGAATAGAATGCATTTTCTGTGCTTTAACAGGCATTCGTTCAGAAAGCAATGGCAAACTACTGAATGTAAAACTTGCCCAGGAATCACGAACACCCAGAAATGCTGGGTTTGGCTGCTACGTCCTGTGGACGTGCAACTAAAAAATAAACAGACTTTCTGGAATTGGAATTTAAAGAATATTCTTATTTGATGTCAAATCATAGTCTTGTCCCTTCCAGCAATTTCCCTGTTGCTTACAGCCTTTAGAGATTCATTTGGTCCTAGAACGACGGATCTGCTTACTCTAAATAATTGACCCTTTTATGTGAATTTGGCGTATAGTGCTGAATTCATTGTTGTGCACGAATAGGCACGCAATGGGTGACATGGCAGATATTTAAATGTCTGCTTTTACTTCCAATGTTCCTGTACCTGTGAACCCATATCAATATATGTTTTTTTTTTTTTAAATATACAGTTACTAAGGGTTCAAACACACATATACTAGATGGACAGGCAAGCATACAGGCCTCTGTACTATCGCGACTCCCCAGTGATTAAAATAATCCAGAATGTTTCTTGTATCTTAGGATTAACTAAACAAAAAAGGAGCATTTTGTGATAATGCGTCACCAAACACTGACGTCACAACCCGACCTGACATGCGCACATGTGCTCCTCTAACATGATCATTCCTACTAGTGCCGAATAGGATTCCTGATTCCATCTTTCGTAGCCGCATGTTGTCATCGATTTGTGTCAACAAGAGTCAAGGGAATTATAAACAGAGACATTCTACTAAAGCTGGCAGCAACAACCTCGAAACAAAATTGCAAGAAGTAATCGGGGTTGTTGAACTTAGATTGAACAGATCAATTTTAATCAGTGGTTTTATTTTCCAAAATTAAAATCTTCACAAAATGGTGGAATAAATGCAAATAAATCACCTCGAAATGACGAGCAAGCCAAGAAAATATACAACATACACTTAATGACTTGACATCAGCTATATAATTATTTACTAGAGCGGATTAAAATATTTATGGAAATGTCCATGAACTTTAACTATTCTCTACGTGCTGTAATAACTTCTACGTTCCTTGTCGCTTTTAACAGCAGGAGCAAGAAGATTAAATATCAAGACTGATATCTCTTTGTATCTGAGGCTGGCCCATGGCAAGCATCGCTGATTGTGAACTCAGGTAAATCATATCCCAGGGCGTTTCATCTTGTCCTTTATAATGTCAAATTTTATCTCAATAAATAAACAGACATGGAGGTGAAAATGAAAAACTTAGCAGAGACATAAGAAAAGGACATGAATAGAATGTATTGACAACACTTTAGCAGAAATCTAGGTACTGGAGTCATAACTGATTATGTGCCGTGGG
Source organism: Cepaea nemoralis (assembly GCA_014155875.1). NCBI lineage: Eukaryota > Metazoa > Mollusca > Gastropoda > Stylommatophora > Helicidae > Cepaea > Cepaea nemoralis. The sequence continues at coordinate 135,115 of JACEFZ010004006.1, read as the reverse complement.
ATGATTAATCGTGTTACACGACTTCATGTATCTGCCAGGCATTTATATATAGCCAAAAGTTGTCAATGTGTTATAATACAACATGTCTGCTGCTATAATAAAAACTTTAAAGTGATATTTGTGACACACCAATACTTTCCGTTTTTCGCCATTCATTTTTTTTTGGTCCGTACCTACATCTTGTTTGGTCAAAAGTAACTTTCTGTTTAGCAGTGAATCTGTTAAGGCCTTAATAGTGGATGCCACATTATAGTCCATCCATCTATCCATCCTTCATGTGCCATGTCCATAAGCATGGGCGGTCATGTTTTGCCATCTCATTCGATCACCAGAGTCGTGGATCAGCTCCGTGTTTGTGTCTCGACCATGCCACGTGGCCAAGCCATCCAGGTATTTACTTCTCGGTCTTCCCCTTGGACTCTTCCCTTCGATCTTGCCAGTTGTCATCAAGTTCTCCAATTCATGTCTTCTCATAACATGTCCACAAAAATATGGACTGTCTAATGTCTCTAATCAGTTTACGATCTTCATTTGTTTCTTGAAGGACTTGTTCATTATTTGTTCTGTCTGTCCATGGTATTCTTTACATTTTCCTCAGAAAGCTCATTGCCACAGCCATCAGATGTTTTTCAGCTTGTCTGCTCATTGTCCACGCTTCACATCCATACAAAAGTAAAGGCACTGTGTAGCACTTCAACACTCTTATTCTCGTTTCAATTGACATCTTTTTATTGCTCAGAATGCTTGTCATCTTAAAAAAGGTTACCTTCGCAATGACAATTCTTGTTCTAATCTCACTAGGGTATCTCCCATCAGATGTTATGCCTGTTCCAAGATAATTGTACCCTTTCACTTGTTTAAGAATATGCCCATTCACTTGTGTATTACACTGTGGTATTTCCTTCTTCCCAATCACGACCATAATCTGTGTCTTCTTACAATTTAATTCTAACCCTAGGTGTTCACTGTGTGCAACAACCGCATCTACTAAATGTTGAAGATCTTGTTCATTGTCTGCAAAAAAGACTGTATCATCTGCATATCTAATGTTATTGATGTATCGTCCCCCAATGATGATTCCTTCCTTATCTTCTACATTTCTGAAAAAATATTTAACTGTATAGGGAAACAAGATCTGGGGACATTACACATCCCTGCCTCACAACTCTCTCTTAATAGGCTGGTATTGACCTACTTCATTATCAATTCTAATTGCAGCTTGTTGTTCCCAATATATGTTTTTTACAAGTCTAAGGTCTTTCCCATCAATTTGTAGATCTTCAAGCATCCTTATAGTCTTGTCCGTTATAACATCTTCCTTGTTGTTTATAGCCGTTGGATATTCACCTAGTCACAGTTAGACGTATCTACCTGCCCTAACTAAAGCACCCTGTTTACACCACTTGTGACACACGGTGCAAGATCCATATGTGTATAAACCAATCTTTACTCGATGGCGATCGCCTTTACATCCGCAGACATTACCCATTTGTTGTGCAGGTCAATTTAAACAAAGAGGGATTTTCCGAATCTAGAATGGTTCCGTAACGCAACAGAACAAATTATGTTCAAATTTTGTTGCAATTTATTTGCACGATAATGTTCGCAATATATCTAAACGTTCAACATCTGTCTTAACAAATACATTCTATACGAAAATGCACATGCTATATTGACATATTTATTTTCTTAACGCGCTTAACATATCTGAACATTAAAGGGTCAACCGGAACATGCGCATTCAATTTCAGAATGAGGGGTAGAGAGGAGGGAGGGGCAACCTCTTTTATGGAAAGGGACATTTTTATATTCTTTTTTGTTCGCCCGAAATGTTTTGTGTCCTATTTTGTACTCGTACAATGTTCTTTCTATTCTGTAATGGATATTCCAATCTGGTCCCTCAAACTGTACGTTATTATTATGAAAACTTAATATAAATGTATGTTCCTTTGACATAAGCTCCTAGATGTATTGAATTTCGAGTTCGCTTGCGCTTCATTTGGATAACTAGACCAAATGAATTCGCTGGCCATAACACTGCCCGCGAACTGGATGTTTCTCGTCCCTGTTTTATACGCTTATGCAAAATGCATGAGAATTTACCCAGCCTGCCTGAATATGGACACTCTATTTAGACTAGCACATTACACCAGAACATACACATTATTTCTGGAAACACATTTCATCTGAATGTTCATCATCATAATCATGTACCATGCCGATAAGCGTGGGTGATCATGTTTTGCCATCTCTAACGATCACCAGTCGTGGATCAACTCTATGTTCTTGGCTCGACATTATCATATGACCAAGCAATCCATATATTTACTCCTCTGTCGTCTCCTTGTTATTTTCCCCCCATCCTTGTCAGTTGTCATCAAGTTCTTAAGTTTATTTCTTCTCATAACGCGTAACAGACAACAAATGGAGATTCGTCTCATGCCTTTAAGATTTATTTTTTTTAAAGTATATTCAATGTATAGGGAAAAAAGAACTGGAAACATTATTCATCACTGTCGCACACCTCTCTTAAGAGACTGATATTGACCTACTTCATTGTCAATCCTTATAGCTACGTATTTCCAATATATTGTTTTTTTTTTACAAGTCTGAGGTTTTTCCTATCAATTTGTAGATCTGCAAGATCTTCATCGTGTCAACATGACTTACTTTATTGATAACCCTTGTGTAGTCAATAAATGAAAGATGTAGGTCTTTGCTTACTTCTGTTGAGTCACCATTACTATTCTCTGCAAATACACATCATTTACTGTACCTTTGCCTTCTACAAACGTTCATTTTTTCTTCCCCTATTTAGGGTTGTATTTTGTCTTTCTAACTCTTTGCATTATGATTCTTAACAAAATCTTCGTAATCCGGCTCATTATGCTAATTGCTCGATGTTGATCACATTCCAAGCCTCCTGATTTTTTTTCAGATTGCAATAAATTAAAATTTACATACTTTTAGGCGATACATCTTCAGTATCAATTATTGTGTACAGCAATCTTCTGACATGGTATATTTTATATTATTCTAAGGTGTTGATCATTCCTGTTGTGATATTGTCTGGACTCTGGGTTTTGCTAGTGTTCATATGGTTAAGATCATTCGACACTTCTTTTTTCAAAATTGGCGGTCCTTCATTATTTGGAATAGCATAACCGTTATAAAGGTCTTTTACATAATCTGACCACGCATTTAAAATATGATCTGTTTCTATTATGATTTTGGCATTTCTGTTTTTAGGCTGTCCAATAATGTGTGTGTGTGTGTGTGTGTGTGTTCTTGTGTGTGTGTGTGTGTGTGTGTGTGTGTGTGTGTGTGTTTGTGTGTGTGTGCGTTTTATTTTCTTACCGATGTGATTAATTCTTTTGTGCATTAATTTGGTAATCCTGGTGCTATGTTGATTTTCAATTTCCCTGCAATTTTCCTCTAGCCACTCTTCTTTTGTCTCTTACCACAATTTCCAAATTTTTCTGTGAATCTCTTCATATTTTTTCATGGTTATATTTGTTATTTCATCTTGTTACAGTTAGATTTAAGATGCCTTCCATCATTCACAATCTATTTGTTTTATGGTTCTCCTCTTTTTCGTTTGTTCTATGGATTTGTGTTCCAGTGGAATGTTTTTCTAGTAGTCCATGTTTCTATTAATTCAGGGCATGTCTACTGTCTGACGTTCCATTGTCTCAATGCTTGTCTCATGAGTTTTCATTCTCTTTTTAGCCTTCCCCATCGTTTGGCATTCTATTATGTTTTGATCTTTCTTATCTTCTTATTTATTGTTATCTCAATGTCAGTGCCTGCTATAACTCAATTGTTTGTCAGAAACGTGCCAAACAACTTGTGTGGTGTTAAACCTTTTGTCCAACACAGAAAAAAGCCTTCTATTTAGTTATCGTTGTGCCTAGCAACAGCACTAGGTTATTAATGTTAGGTGAATGCAATACATTGTTTATGCTGGTGACAATACATTCAAATAACTGACTGCAGCAATGTCTTTGTATTAATATCCGCTAGCGTTCTTTGTCAGTAAAATCTCACTTCCCTTTATCGTCAGAGTACGTGTAAACAGAACTACCACGACATCAAACACGATCATAGCCGTTCTTTAGATTCAATCAATGATTTATTCATACCTTAAGGGTAGCTAACTGCTAAGATAACCAGCGATCACGCCTGTGGTCCAAACAACACTGTCATCTTAAAGTTCGGTACTTGTGGCTTTGTCTTTAACTTGTCAGGGTTGTTATCGCTTCTAGGTATTGTTTTCCTTTCTCTTCTTTATTTGATTGTCATTGACTGCGGATAACTTAGACGTGTATGTCTATGGTTGTTAAGGTAAACAAACACTCACACACAACATACACGCACACACTTACACATTATGCATCGCTGTGAAACTAAGTGTTATGGAAGTACAGAGCACATTTTCTTGACTGACACATTGTGCATGCTAATAATAATTAATGTTTTTCTTTTTAAAAGTAATATGCACTTATAGAACATAAGGGTAAAGACATAAATCCCACCGCTAAGTACTGGAGATTAAACCAAGAACCGCATTGTGATAGCGCATGAAAGAAAGCAATACTCCACCATGTCATCTTTCTCATCATGGGTGTATCTATACGTAAAGGCAACGAGTAAAGAGATATAGCCAACCCACGAATCCGACATTTAGACCGCTAGCAAATCAGACTATTTCACACTGACCCTCATTCAAAAAGCCAGCACAAATATCTGTTCGTGTCAAATTAGTTCATTTATTTGAATTTCAAAGACATTTGATAAGCATCAATTGGGAGTGATCAGTGAGCTGTAGACACCCGATCCATTATCTCAGGATACGTACATCATCTTTTGTTTTTCTTTATTGATACTAATACACGCAAACCAACTCATTGGACAAATGGCACCGAAACTAAAGAACAAACATGTATCAATAATTACTAAGAAAGCACTTTACAACACAATCTTCCTACCAGCTATATATTATCAATGCCAAACCTGGAGAATGACATAAAAAGAGAAAAGAAAAATCACAACAACAGAAATGAGATTCCTTAGAAGAAAACTCAATGTATCAAAAAGAGATAAGATCAGAAATGAAGAAATCAGGACTAAAGTGGGGGTTATAGCTGCGCTAGATTTTATTAGAAGGCAGCAAATTAAATGATTTGGCCATGCAAGTGTGTTGTTTGGTCCATCAAGAATGATGATGACCATTCATTTCATACAGTGGGGTTGAAAGTATGGAGCCGTGAGTTCTAAGATGGCTGATAAGGCCTATTTTGGCTCTAAATGTTCTTTGACAATGTGGACAAAGAGTGCTTGGCGTTTCTGAAGGAGGATTTCCTGCAGTGGTTTTTCTGTCCTGCCTTATCTTCACAGCTCTTGCAGTCCTGGTTGCCTCACACGTGACTGCACCCTTGCGTAATGATGCACGCCACCAATTTCGGTCTCTGGCTGCAGTCTCCCAGGTGTCATGATGAATTCCAAAAGCATTCAGTGAGATTTTCAAAGTGTATGTGTAGCGTTTCCTCTGGCCGCCTTGGGAGCGTTTACCATAACGCAACTCGCAGTAAAAAATTCGTTTAGGGAGCCTGTGATCTGGCATGCGAGTCAAGTGATCAGCCCAGTGAATCTGATTCTTCATCAGTAGAGTGTGGATACTGGGCATGGACGCTCTTTCTAGGACTTCAGTGTCTGAGATCTTGTCTTGCCATTTAATCTTCAGTAGCTTTCTAAGACTGACTGTGGAAGTGGTTCAATTTCCTAGCGTGTCACTGATAAACAGTCCAGGTTTCACAAGCATATAGCAGTGTGGATAATACAACTGCTTTGTAAACTTCCAGCTTTGTTTGCAGGCTTATTCCATTTATGTCCCATACATTCTTGTACAGTCTGCCAAAGGCCATGCTGGCCTTGGAGATTCTTGCATTCATTTCGTCATCAATTGTGGCAGCGTGGGACACAGTGCTGTCAATATAGGTGAATTTGTCCACAACACTTAGTCTATGATCATTCACTTTGATATTCGGCACAGTGTGATTATTCCCTGGAGCTGGCTGGTACATAACTACAGTCTTCTCCAAGTTGATATTGAGCCCAAAGTTGGCACAGGCATGTGAGAAAGCTGAAACATTATGTTGCATGTCCGCCTCTGAGTTGGCATACAGAGCGCAATCATCAGCAAACAGGAGCTCTATGACGGTGTCGCTGTTAATTTTTGTTTTATCTTCCAGCCTTCTGAGAGTGAATAAATTTTCATCCATGTGGTAGTTGATGTCTATTCCAATGTCGTTGTTCTCGAAGGCATTCGTCAGCTTAGCTGAAAACATGAGGCTGAACAGTGTAGGTGCCAGGACCAACCCATTTGTGACAGGAAAGGGCTCAGACAGTTCACCATTTTCCTGTACTCTTGCCTGCATACCATCATGAAATAGCTGCACTATTTAAACAAACTTTCATGGACAGCCATATTTTGCCATAATCTTCCACAGTCCTTCTCTGCTGACCTGTATCAAAAGCCTTGTTAAGGTCAATGAAAGTTGAAAACATTTCGCAGTTCTGTTCTGACATTTCTCTTGCAGCTGCCTTGCAGCGAAAATCATGTCAACAGTTCCTCGTTCTTTTCTGAAGCCACGTTGACTCTCAGGAAGAAGACCTTGATCGAGATAAGCCGTGAGGCGATTGAGAAGAATTCTGGCGAGTAGCTTCCCTGTAATTGAAAGCAAGGAGATGCCCCGGTGGTTGTCACAGGTTTGACGGTTTCCTTTACGTTTGTAAAGGTGGGCAATTGACGCGTCCTTGAAATCTTGTGACATGGTCTCGTTCACCAATATGTTTGTAAAGACTTGGTGAAGCTGCTCTGATAGGACCGGTCCACCTGCCTTGTATATCTCTGCTGGGATGGAGTCAGCACCAGGTGCCTTGCCGCTGGAGAGTTGCTGGATGGCTTTGTTTACTTCCAATATGGTTGGCAGGTCATAAAGTATATCATTAGTGGGAACTTGAGGAAGGCAGTTGATGGTTTGATCATTGAAGAAGGAAGTTGCATTTAAGATGTTGGTGAAATGCTCTGCCCAGCGTTGAAGGATTTTTTTCTGATCGGTGACCAATGTTTCCCAATCTGCACTGAGGAGGGGAACTATGCCTGGTGATGTATGACCGTCGACCGCTTTCTGTGGGTCGTAGAAGTTTTTCATAGCATGTCTTTTAGCAAAGCCTTGAATTTCATCGGCTTTGCTGCTCAGCCAGGAGTTCCGCATGTGCCATGCAAGTAGGTTACCAACTAACTGTATACCTTAATAAGCAAAGATGTACAGACCAGATGGAAGCAGAGGAAGAAGACGACCACGTAAACGATGGACGCAGGGAATAACAGAGTCCATGGGGATATTGATACATGACGCCCATAAGAGGGCATCTCTCCTGCTGTTTATACTTCACCTGGACATCCGCAAGGTACAAGAGGAACAAGATGAGATGAAATGAGATGAGAGATACTAATACACAGAGGAAACGCTGTGAAACCAGTGCTGGATAAATCATAGGCGGAGTCCCAATCTCTAAGTCACTATACCCCTTTAACACAACAATATAATTCATAGAGGCAAGACGTCCACCTCTAGCACCTGGGCTTTCGGATATGAGTACAGCTGGATCTGAATCATTTAACAAAATTAAGAATCCAGAGGATATTGCACCCCATTCCTCACATCCGATTATCTTGTAGTGGATCTGACGTCTACGGTTCTCATACAAGTGCTAAACATCTGGAAATTTCCTGTACACATCAAGTCCGCTAAACGTGGGTTGGTGGTGTTGTGATAACGATCACAGGCACGAGAGAAAGTTAAGGCCGTTGTGTTGCTTAACAGCGGATACCCTGACTGTCACCTCTGGCAAAAGCAAGCTCTGTGTTGATTGGAAGGATCCTCGGGAAGCGTCGTACACACGGGGAACCGACCATCATAGGCCTGAAACTAAACTGCCAGGGGATCTCTGGGTTGTGGTCCATAGCAATGCAGTGATCCACGGAGCGGAAAAAAATAGCACTCATCGGTTCACCCTGCTTGGGATGTCCAAGGAAACTCTCCGGCAAGACTGACACGTTAACAAATGCTAGGAAGAAGTCGGTTTTCTTGACCGAAAGTAGCAGATAGCATCCCTAATATGACAGTCGGCTTTGTGGCGGAGGGGTTACGAATGCAGTTCTCCCACAGGCACAATGCAAGTACGTGTAAAACAAACATAACAGTTCGGTAAACAAACTATACGAAGAATGTACTTCCGTTGGCAGTGTATAATCACAAAGAGTTGACTGAATGACAATTACTCCTGGACAATCTCAAATTTAAAACTGAACAACATGGGACATTTACAACATCAATGATTCTAGTATACAACACATATGACACTTGTCAGTGAGTGCTACAGAGTGCGTTCATTGTATGCGTTTCCCGGTGAATGATCTATATGAGTACTCACTTGCAGATGTCAACTCTAGTGCAATGAAGGTGATTCTTTACAAATGTCAAGTCCTGACAAACCCAATATGATGAACACATTAATCAATACACGCATGACCGAGTTGATTAGTATATAATGTGCTCACGTATCCCGACACATTAATTACTATTTGGCATTCTCGCGCTGCTATAGGTAAACAGCCATCAATATGACTAATGAACCCCTCGTATGTACTTGACGGTGATCACCAGTCAATATTTAACCCATTCTCGATCGATTCTCCCATCACCATGAAACCGCGTTTACATTGTCCACACTCAGCGATTGTGTGGGATTAGTTCAGAGACATCGATATCTTCCGACTTGTTTGTATAATAGGATCAAAGCAAGGCTCATGCGGTTCTTTATTATTACCAGCTCTTGAAAATAAAATTGTATTAATATAATGACTATAAAATAATAGAATGCTGTGTGAACGAACCATCTTTTTTTCTACCACTGCCTGTTATCTTTCAATACAGCAGAAACCCTCAAACAATTCACCCCAAGCCTTCCTCTCGTTTGAACTATAAATAGTCTGTCTGTAATTTTTTTCTATATGTGTTTCCAAAAGAAAAGCCTCATTTCATCTTGGTTAGATTAGTTACGTTTCTTTCCTTTTCTGTAGACTTGTTCATACTTGGTTGGTTTGGTAACTGAAGTTTCCTATAGAATGGGGAAGCTAGTCCCACGGCAACCCGACTTGTTCGCTTCTGACAACACTCATGCTAGGTTACCGTGTGACTATTCTTTGATTCCCTAAAGTGCCCCGGCAACACATAACCGGGAACGAATCATCGACCACAGATGTATCCGATGGCAACAAAGGAACATTAGTACTGCATTCTATATACGGATACATATTAGAAAATAGTATAAAATCTTCCCATAATACGATATAACATGGAAGAACAAAGTGGGGCTTGGTTGATTTATTAATAAAGTGTAATGTTATCTGATCAGAAGGATTATGTGCTTAGAAATAAACTTTACACATGAATTATTCTCTCTCACACACACACGCACGCACGCACGCACACGCGCGCGCACACACACACACACACACACACACACACACTAAACACGTATGCATATATTTAAGTTTGTTAGGTCTTAGCAATATATGTTTGAGCTGTTGTATAACAGTAGACAGTACTAACCAACTTTCTGTTAGCGCCGAATATTGGACAGAGCTCACCAAACTCGACACCCAATATTGTGACAACGGCTTTGAGTGGTGGAGAGCGCAACTGGGGGAGTCCAAGCCTTATCCCAGTGTGAAGAAAAGTAACCTAACGATTATATGTCATGACAGCGCAGACCAGGCCCTAAACCTTGGTCTAGGATCGAATCTCCGACAGGCGGACAGTTAAGCATTGCTTTGCTGATCCGTAAGCTTCTGCGGATTGCCTTGTTCCAGGATGAATTTGTGTTACTTTTCTTCAGAAAGTAAACTAGGCAGGCCGAGGGAGGGATCATAATTCATGGTCATTAGACATTCGATATTGCAGCAGCCCTGATTTTACTTCAGTAGCATGTGTGGGTTTTTTCCTCTTGAAATACTATGTAGGTATATGTGCGTGTGCTCGTGTATAACTTAAAATTTTTATAAGAATTAAATTAAAGGAAAACATCGCACATAATGCACCAAGTGAATCAAAACACACATCATTCATAGTACACAAGAAAATATACGACTACTGGACATCAGCTAAATATGTCACATGAATACCCCTACAGTCCGATTCTGATTTCAGCAACACATTCGAAATATCAATCTGCTTCATAAACTAGGGTAATGTCAGCCGGCCAGTAAATCAAATTATAATACGATTTTATCAGTGGAAGCAGAAAAGGGCGATATGATATCACGTGTAATTGTAAATCATCATCATCAAGTGTCCGGCCAGCTGGCGTAGGCGTTCATGGCTCTCCACAGATATCGGTCTTTAGTTTTCCTGATCAACTCTGCGGCTAATATTCCTCCATGCCACCGTCTCAATCCATCCAGCATCATTTCTCTTTGTCTGCCTCTGCCTCTCTTCCCCATCGATCTTTCCAGTTGTCACGATGTTCTCCAATGTCCTCTTCTCATCACATGACCGAAGAAAGATGTTTGTCTCTTTCTTATTGTTGTGTATATAATGTTCTAAGTTTCATTAGCCTGTTTCAGGCAGTCGTCGTTAGTTACTCTGGCAGTCCAAGGAATTCGCAACATTCGTCTCTGGAACCACATCTCTGTTGCTTCTAATTTCCTCTTAATTTGTTCATTTACATTCCAAGATTCACAGCCACACAGCAAAACTGGTTCTACATAGCATTTTAGCTATAATTATAAATAGATCATATTATTAATGCATGTGTATTCCTCTTCGTTTGCCATTCATCTCCTAGTGCAGTATAAAATATAAACTAACTCATTATTATCACCATATGTCATGCCGATAAACGTAAGATGTATGGTTCATCATTTAACACGATCATCCGTCAGGGATCGCGTCTATGTTCTTGTAGCCATTATGTTATTTAATCAAGCCATCCAGTTATGTATCTCTCTGCCTTCCCCTTACTCTTTTCTCATCAATTTTACCAGAGGTCAATGAATTGTCTGATTTATTTCCCCTCATACCTGCCTCGCCGGTCTCTCTGGCCTAGGGGTTACAACACTTTCTCCGTAATCCCGTTTATCACGCAGAGTCTCGTAGCAGGGCGAGAGCTGCGAGCGGTTCGACCCCCGCTGGTGACTTGCGGGATAACTGAGCCGGCCGCTCAGAAAGCAATGGCAAACTACTGAGCGTAATCTTGCCAAGAAATCAACATACAGCTGAAAGATGCTGATGTTGACAGCGATGTCCTGTAAAGGATGTGCAAAAAAAAAAACATACCTGCCTCACCCACTCCCCAATGACTGTCTGTGTATATCTAGTGACGTATTTATTTGTTTCTTGTAGACCTTAGTCGTTTTTTTATCTGTCTGCCCTTGGTATTCTTTGCATTTTCTCCTTAAACCATATTTCAACTGCCATTAAATAACCAACCCACGCCAATCCTGTTAAACACTTCTTCACGGCGGGTTGGATTTGTAGCTAACGTTTCCAACAGAATAAGATAACCCAGCCCTGCGGCAACCCTCATTGGTCGCCTCTTACGACATGCATGATAGATTGCAGTGTTACTATTCTTTGCTTCCCCTATGGGCCCGAACAACACAGGGACTTCCGGTCCCCAACGTGGAGAATAGGCGGTTGAGCTGTTAAGGCCTCTGGAGTGTTTATGCTTGCGGCTACGGTTTACTTACGCATTTTCCTCCTGTTGGACTGATAGTGCATCGTCCCGTCGCCATGCTACTGAGTTAACTGTGCGGAGCGAAACTGTGAGCTGTGAATTTCGAGTGGAGTGCTTTTACATCAGACCGCACTTGTTTGTAGCGTGAACTGCATGTTAGCGGAACTAACTGAACTGCCTTAAGCAGTAATGTATGTCTGCTGGTTTTCTAGTGACTGCTGCTTCTACAGACGATAAATTGTATTTTTCGTGGCGAACTGCTGTATTGGCATTCTGGCAGATGCATTATGCATAGTATACCTGTACGGGCTGGTGGTTTGTTGAGACTCCTGTCTGTTCAATTTTTCACATGGGACAGTGAGGAGCATTTTGTGTGATATTCACTGACACAAGAACGAAGCAAAATGGGGCGACCCTTTGCAGTGAAGTTGGAACCGCGACTAACTAACTAACTAACTAACTAACTAACTAACTAACTAACTAACTAACTAACTAGCTAGCTAGCTAGCTAGCTAAATAACTAACTAGCTAAATAATTAACTAACTAACTTACACAATTGCGAAGTGTGTATTCCCTTTATATATAATATTGTTAACAAATGAATCACTCAATGAATAATAAAGATTATGAAACTGAATAAAAACAGATACACAAATGCATAATTAATACTGACAATATACACTTAATTAACGCATCATATGTGGAAGAATGTCACCGACCCAATATTTGTGAAGCAACACTACGGCACTTTCACTTGTACTCGGTAAGAGACACACACCTGACTAGACAACTCTGTGGAGGTCAGCATCGCCGAAAGGATAATGGCGTTCGTTCTTAAACATTCAGTTTCCTGATGCCGAGGTAGCGGGTTCAACCCCTACACAAGTCAGTTGGACTAAATTGTTGACTTCTTGTTCTTGGTTTGGGGACTTAAATACCTCAATTACCGCAGAAGTCGGAGTGGGCTCGCCTGATGGCGAGAGACACTGATATTAGAGAAAGCTAATCCACACGCAAAAATTCAGTCCAGTGACTAGAAGTAGTCATCATCATCAAGTGCCGTGCCGACTGGCGTAGGCGTTCATTACTCTCCACAGATCTCGGTGTTTGGTTTTCTGGATAAACTCTGCCGTTGATATTTCTCCATGCCACCGTCTCAATCTATCCAGCATCATTTCTCGTGGCCTGCCTCTGCCTCTTTTCCCCTCGATCTTTCCAGTTGTCACGATGTTCTCCAGCGCCTCTCTTCTCATCACATGACCAAAAAAAGCTGTCTGTCTCTTTCTTATTGTTGTATATAATGTTCTAGTTTCGACAGCTTCTTTAAGGCATTCGTCATTAGTTACTTTGGCATTCCAAGGAATTCGCAACATTCGTCTAAGGAACCACATCTCTGTTGCTTCCAGTCTCTTCCTAATTTGTTTATTTATATTCCAAGATTCACAGCCATACAGCAAATCAGGTTCTATATAGCTCTTTAGCACTATCTTTCTTACATTCAATGATAGCGACTTATTGCATAAGATATTCTTCATTTTTTGAAATGCAGCCTTTGCTTGCCAAATTCTGCTCTTAATCTCTGTTGTGCATCTTCCATTTGATGTTATAAATGTCCCTAGATATTTAAAACTATCCACTTGGTGAAAAATTTTCCCTTCTATCTCTATTTCACATTTGAGTGTCACCTGTTTCTTTGATATCACCATTGTTACTGTTTTCCTGATATTCAAGGAGAGTCCTTTCTTTGCACTCTCTGTTACTACAATGTCCAACAATTGTTGTAGATCTGTTGCATTATCCGCTATCAATACTGTGTCATCTGCATAGCGTATATTATTTATATTATAACCTCCAATATTATTCCTGGCTTTTCTTTGATCTCTCTCATTATTACTTCGTTGTAGAGGCAGAAGAGATCCGGTGACAAAACACATCCCTGTCTTACTCCCAACTTTATGTGTTCATAATTTCCTTCTTTATTTCCCATTTTAATTGCTGCTGTTTGGTTCCAGTAAATATTTTTTTATTATTCTGAGATCTTTCCCATCAATGTTAATATCTTCCAACATTTTAATCAGTTCATCATGTTTTACTTTATCAAATGCCTTAGTATAATCTATGAAGCACAAATATATGTCTTTCTTTGTCTCTACTGATCTTTCTAATAGTGTTCGTAATGTGTATATTGCATTGTTTGTACCTTTTCCTTCCACAAATCCATACTGTTCTTCACCAATTTGCATTTTTACTCTCTTCCTTGTTCTTCTCATTATAATTCTGAGTAGAAGCTTAGTGACATGATTTATGAGGTTAACTTCGCATTCAATTGTTCCTGGTCTTTTAGGTATAGCTATAAATACAGATTTCAACATATCGCTTGGTATATATCCACTGCTATAAATATCATTCAACATTTTGGTTAATATATCTACTTCAAATTCTCCCATTACTTCTAATTTTTTCTAGTGTGATTCAGTCTGGCCCAGCTGATTTTCCTTTTTTCATATGCTTGATAGCGTCATCAACTTCTTCCTTTAGAATAGGTGGACCTTCTAAGTTACTTTCTTCTGTTAATTCTGCCCTTTCTCTATCATATAAGTCTCTTATATACTCATTCCACCTCTTCATTATAGCATCTTCCTTCAATAATATATTTCCTGTTTTTGATTTTAAACAACCCGTATTTATTCTTATTTTTCTTCCTGTAATCTCACTGATTTATTTGTGCATATTTTTTGTATCTTTAATTGAATTTAATTCAATTTTCTTACACTATTCATTTAATCAATTTTCTTTTGCCTTCACACAATTATTTCTTATTTCTTTATTTATCTCATTATATGTATGCTTATCAATTTTACTCTGTTTTCTTTTGGCCATCAACTTTAATATTTCTTCAGTCATCCATTGTTTCTTAGCCTTTTGACTTCTCTCCGGTAATATTTCTTCGCTCGTTTGATGAATGGAATCACTAGAAGTAGTAACACACGTATATACTACGCTTGAGTTCAAAGCTAAACGAACGAAAGTGTAGTCGATTACGAAAGCACTGACAACGTTCCATTATGTGTTTTCTTCGTCTTTCGTTCGCTTGAAATGTATTGTCTATATCTGCCATGTTATCCCATTATATATGGATAGGATCAAGTTTGACATATTAAACCACACTAAAGAAGAAAAAAAGATAACCGACGTTGTTATCAACCCCAGCTCCTAATAATTGTTGGTGAAATCACTAGGCGATTTTACTTTTAATAGTTGTTATAGTATGTCATTGTTTTCTCAAAGAGAAGTCAACATTTGAGGTCATCTGACTGGCGTGTGGAAAGGACACGTTACAGCATACTCACAGCATACTCAAAAGTGAAAGGATAAGACAACAACAGTAAACTTAACTAAATGTTAGCTACGTTTCAATAAGTTCTCATCGTATTCTTCAGGCCCGAAACACAAAGAAATATATTACAATTTTAAAAACAAATCATCGTGCCCAGATGGAATAATCACAGAAGCTATTCAGGCTTGAGGGAAAACAGAAATTAAATGGCTGACAGACTTTTAATATAGCCTGGGAAGAAAGAAAAGTTCCAGACGATTGGCAACAGGCAATATTAGTACTAATACGGAAAAAAAGAAAGGCAATATGAGAGAGTGCGAAACATACAGAAGTATGTCACTCCTGCGCCATTTGGGAAAATGAACTTATAAATGGCCGCCTATTACAGTTGGAATTGCCAAGAAAATACCTGCATATTAACAGACGGAAATAATTTAATAATCTTGAATTGCTGCATCGGAAGTTAAATGCCATTATAGATTAATGCGTGGAGCATGTTGTTTCAAACCAACCGGGTAAGGATTATTTATCCTGAAACTCGTATGTATGACCAAATGAAACCTGATGTACCCGGTTGATCCACGATTTGTTATTTATTTCTAAGTATCATTTTCTACGCTCTGCTGTCTCTAATCAGACTTTTCCAGTTTCCCTCAATTGCTGTCAGAACATCTTCCAGGTCAAAAATAGACTGAGCAAGAAAACATGAAATAGAATCCGCCTTCTTCTTTTACCTTCATGGAATATCAGCCAATCACACTTTTCACTCAAATGGCTTCAGTTGTGATATACACATGAGACCTTCATAAATGTCACATAAATAATGAACTATATAGAGACTGTTTAGAAAGATACGCTTCCACTGACATCCAGTCATGCCTCAGCTGGAACATACTATTCCAATGTGTATTTTTTTTTAAAACAATAATTCACTCCACATTATCTAGATCAGGGGAGGCCAACTTTTTCAGCTGGCGGGCCAAATTTCAGAAATAATATTTTCTGCCGGGCTACGCACCTAATTTTTTGTTTGTTAATTAAAGTAAACAAGCAAGCGTGCTACATCCTCGACCACATAATCGCTTCCCACTCCGCGGGCCGCAACATGTCGTCCGGCGGGCCGCATGCGGCCCGCGGGCCTCGTGTTGGCCACCCCTGATCTAGATGCTATATTACCCAAGAAAGTGCGCAGTGGAGTTTCAGTCATAGTGAATAACAAGAAAATGACAAGTAGAACCAAACAGATGTACTTTCTGTTCAGTGTCCTGTACACTTGCCGTTCATCCTCGGGGGCGTACATGATTACAAGTTGACGGCAGACCTGTAGGACAATGGAATATATTCTACCATTTCCTGGCAGTCTCAGAAAAGACTAGACATTGTGGTGCACTCCTCATCTGCTGATCAGTTAAGGCTTATGGGGCTTACAGATCTGCTCGAGTCGTGAATAAAATCATCTTAGAGGTAGGAGAGTACGGCGACCTGGTCACCCATCTGAGACAAGCCAGTTATGTAGTCAGAGGTAGGTACAAAAGGTACGGTTTCCAATTCTGCATAAGGTGTGCTCAAAGAACTGGGACTGAAAGACAGCCGAGAACACGGACATTGAAACGGTAGAACAGTGGACTTCCACTGGTTATACAACAACTGGAACGGCCGATATAACTCTTCGATGCAATAATATGGAACGTGGCTACCTTCAGAGCGCAGCCTAGTCAGACTCCCACAAGCCAACCGATAACTAAACGAAACTTTACTGTCTCGTGCTGACCCACTAGCCATGCTGTCAAGTAGGAACGTTGCACTTCAGCCGAGGACACTGCGGAATAAAAGATACCAAACAATTCAGTAGACATCAGTAGAACCATTTCGTCCGTATGCAGCCACGCTGCAACAGCACTCGCCAGTTGCCATTTTGAGGTGCGGTGTAAATGCATATTTAGTCGCACACACTTTATAATATTGGGGAACAGAGATAAGGGTAAATCAACGACAACGTTGTGTTTCTTATTATTGTAGACATTAAAGGATTTAATGAGAATTGCACAAGACAGACAGCTGAGGAATGTAATAATCAAGCAGCTTGATGAAAGAATAAGGGCGGGAATTTTTAATGATAATGATTTTTTTTTTTAAAGGAAATAATAACCACACAAGCATTGATGGAACCGAACATAAAACCGACATTCATTTTCAATGAAACCTCTTGTGAACAATCTATATTTATAAAATAAAGTGTATGTATGTAAATATGTATGTATATATGTATGTATGTATATATGTATGTCCTTTATTTGTTCGCGAACGGCCCATCCGATTGAGATGAAATTTTCTACACGCCTTCCTTTCATTCCAGAGCTGTCAACTGTCATAGTTTTTTTTTTCTTCTTCCTCCTCCTCCCTCCTCCCCCTCCCAAAATACGTACGTAAATATATGATGATGATGATGAAAGAATCCCCGAACCAAAACGCTAGGGAAAGGGAAGAAAATGACGTGACTACACAGAATCGTCACACGGCAATCATCATCATCAAGTGCCGTGCCGGCTGGCGTAGGCGTTCATGGCTCTCCGTAGATCTCAGTCTTTGGTTTTTTGGATCAACTCTGCTGCTGATATTCCTCCATGCCACGGCAATATCAATAACAATTCATCTTTTTATGTGTAAGGAAGTTATCTACAGTCGTGTAGAGGGGAAGAACTAGACGAGTATGAATTCGGAATGGCGAACTCTCTCCCCCTCTCTTCTCCTCCCTCTACCTCCTCCCTCCACCCTTCTCCTCTTCCTCCTCCCTCTCATCCCTCTCCCTCCTCCCTCCTCCTTCTCCCTCTTCCTTCTCCCTCTTCCTCTCCCCTCCTCCTCCATCCTCCTCCCTTGTACTCCCTCCGCCTCCTTCCCCCTCCTCCCTCATCTTCCCTCCTCCTCCCTCTCCCTCCTCATCCCTCCTCCTCCTGCCTCCCTCCTCCTCCTCCTGCCTCCTTCTCCCTCATCATCCTCACTCCTCCTTCTCCCTTCTTCTCTCTCTTCCCTCTTCCTCCTCCTACCTCCTCCCTCCAACCTCCTCCCTCCACCCTCCTCCTCCCTTCTCCTTCTCTTCCTCCTCCCTTTCCTTCCTCCTCCTCCTCCCTCTACCTCCTCCTCCCCCTACCTCTTTCCTCCTCCCTCCTCCTCCTCTTCCACCTCCCTTTCCTTCCTCCCCTCCTCATTCTCCCTCCTTCCTCTCCCTCCTTCCTCCTCCTCCTTCCTTCTTCTCCCTCTGCCTCCTCCCTCCTCCTCTCCCCTCCTCCTCCCTCCTCCTCCTCCTTCTCCTCCTCCCTCCTTCTCCCTTCTTCTCCTCCTCTCCCCTCCTCCTCCTCCTACCCTCTTCCTCTTCCCATCCTCCCTCTCCCTCCTCCATCCTCCTCCTCCCTCTTCCTCCTCCTCCCTCTTCCTCCTCCTTCCTCTTCCTCCTCCTTCCTCCTCCTCCCTCTTCCTCCCTCTCCCTCCTCCATCCTCCTCCCTCTTCCTCCTCCTTCTTCCTCCTCTTCCTCCTCCCTCTTCCTCCTCCTTCTACTTCCTCCCTCCTCCTCCTCTCTCCTCCTCCCTCCTCCCTTTTCCTCCCTCCTCCTCCTCCCTCTACCTCCTCCCTCCTCCTCTCCACTCTTCTTCCTACCCTCTTCCTCTTTCCCTCCCCCTCCTCCCTATCCCTCCTTCTCCCTCCTCCTCCTTTTCCCTCTCCTCCTCCTCACTCCTCCTCCTCCCTCTTCCTCCTCCTCCCTCCTCCTCATCCCTACTCCTCCCTCCTCCTCCTCGCTCCTCCTCCCTCCTCCTCTTCCCTCCTCCTCATTTCTCCTCCTCCCTCCTCCTCCTTCTTCCTCCCTCCTCCTCCCTCCTCCCCCTCCTCCTTCCTCCTCTTCCCTCTCCGCCTGCTCCCTCCTCCTCCCTCCTCCTCCTCCCTCCTCCTCCCTCTACCTCCTCCTCCTCCCTCCTCCTCCCTCTACCTCCTCCCCCCTCCTCCCTTCACATTCCTCCTCCTCCCTCTTCCTCCTCCTCCCTCCTCCTCTCTCCGCCTCCCTCCTCCTCCTCCTCCCTCTACCTCCTCCCTCCTCCTCCCTTCACATTCCTCCTCCTCCCTCCTCCTCCTCCCCTCCTCCTCTTCACTCCTCCTCCTCCCCCTCCTTCTCCTCCTTCTCACTCCTCCTTCTCCCTCTTCCTCCTCCCTCTTCCTTCTCCCTCCGCCTCTTCCCTCCTCCTACTCTCTCCTCCTCCCTCCTCCTCCCTCTCCCTCCTCCTCCCTCTCCTCCTCCTGCTCCCTTCTCCTCCTGCGTTCTCCTCCTCCCTCCTTCTCCCTCCTCCTCCCTCTTCCTCCTCCCTCCTCCTCGCCTCCTCCTCCACCCTACTCCTCCCTCCTCCTCCTAATCCCTCCTCCTCCCTCCTATTCCTCCCTACTCCTCCTGTCTCCTCCCTCCTCCTCCCTCCTCTTCCCTCCTCCACCTCCCTCTTCCTCCTCCCTCCTACATTTACCCAAGACAGACAGACAGTCAGACAGATAGTCGGGAACGGGATCTTATATGACTACTTATATAATTTAAATGAGATGCTCTCCACCATGGGCTGGGCCGGGTCAGACAGACAGATAGATAGATAGACAGACAGACAGACAGACAGACAGACAGACAGACAGACAGACAGACAGACAGACAGACAGACAGACAGACAGACAGACAGACAGTCGGGAACGGGATCTTATATGACTACTTATATGAATTAAATGAGATGCTCCCCACCAGGAGTTGGGCGATGCCGGGCCGGGTCAGACAGACAGACAGATAGATAGTCGGAACGAGAACTTATATGACTACTTATATGAATTAAATGAGATGCTCCCCACCAGAGTCTGGGCGAAGCCGGGCCGGGTCAGCTAGTGTAAAATAATATAGGATATTGTTAACCACGAAATCACACCCACTCATTCTGGAATGAGGTGTAATAATATCTTTTCAGTGCGAGTCGATATTTGTTTTCTTTCTGTAGGTCGGGTTATCCGTTCTTCAAACCCTTGCATCCTTTCACTTTGCCATATGTCAGAACCATATGTGACTGGCCAGATGTAAAACAAATTATTCATTTCCGTAGATCAAATTGTATATTCTTTGAAGTTAGGATGTTTTGTTTGTCTGTAACCCTGTAGGCATCGCAATTCTATTTTTAATTTCTTCCTCACACATTGGGTCTTCTGTTGCAGTTTGATCCGTATAGGTACATTTATTATATTGTTCTATTTTGTTGACCTAATTGGAGCTGTGGAGACAGATACGTGCCAGTGTTGTTTTTGCTTTCTGGACATTTATTTTCATTAAACAAGGCCTTGTCACCAGAACATTTTAGTGACTAATTCTTTCTCCGTTTACTTTACATGTCTCACATCTATAAGTTGATATTGCTACCAATGTTTCCTTTAAAGAACTGGGGAAAGAAAACATCCTGACACACTCCTCTTCTAACTGATGTTGGACTTGTATGTCCTTCTTTAATTGTTGCAATTGCTTCTTGTTTAATGTTCAATTGGTAGATAAATCTAACAATGGGGTTTCCTATCTTTATTTGTTATAGGAGCTTGAAAATTATTTTTATATACCCAAGTATGAAAAACCTAAATAAGCACTCAATGAAACCGTACACAACTTCATGTACATTGGGAGTATAATATAATCAAATGTTAAATCAGACGACGAGATTGAGAACAGATAATAAGGCAGACCAACTCATTGAACAAATTGCATAAATACTAAAAGACAAATATGTGTGAATAGATACTACAAAGCACTCTACAACACAATCTTTCTACGAACTCTATGCTACTAATGACAAGACTTGCCAATGATAGGAAAATAAGAAAAGAAAAATTACAGCAGAGACAATTAAATTTCTGAGAAGAAACGCATCAAGGAGAGAGAAAATTAGAAATGATTAAATCATTACCACAGTTGCCGTAACAGCAGAGGCTAGATTTTATTAGAAAACAACAGGTGAAATGGTTCGGTTACATAACTCGTCTACTACTGACAGTGTACCACAATAAGTAATGATATGCAGAACAACTAAAACGTAAGGGTTTCGAATAGGCCACTTAGAAAGAAATAAAATAACGGCACTTCATTCATTGAACATGTGTGCTTTACTAGACGACCCACCAGACGCTTAAACTCGTTTGATCCCAAGTAGAGCACTTTTCTTCACGTATACCCAGTAGCGCATGATGAGTTGGTAAACTTTTCATGTTTGAACAGAGCAAGTTAATAACACGTTTGCTATTATTTCAAAATGCTTTAGGGGATGTTTACTGTAAGGTTATATTTTGCCTCTTTTAAAGTAATTGTGGGTAAGTTTCTATAATTGTGCTGTGTGTCACCAATATTGACAGTATATGATCTACCATAGCTTATGCCATGTATAAAACGTTCATACTTTATTAGTAGTTGTATACGTGCTAAACAAGGATATACACCTTTGCTTTATTGACTACACAAAGGCTTTTGATAGAGTTAGACATGTCAACATGGTAGATATGCTTGCAGATCTACAAATTGATGGGAAAGACATTAGACTTACAAAAATCATATATTGGAACAACAAGCTGCCATAAGGATTGATAATGAAGTGGGACAATATCAACCTATTAAGAGAGGTGTTAGGCAGGGATGTGAGATGTCTCCGTATCTTTTTTCCCTATAGAGTGAAAATATTTTCAGGAATGTAGAAGATATAAATGGAATCAGCATTGGAGGACGAAACATCAATAACATTAGATATGCAGATGATACAGTATTGATTGCAGACAATGCACAAGATCTACAACAATTAGTAGACGCAGTTATTGTACACAGTGAGCAGCTGGGGTTGGAATTAAATTGTAAGAAGACACATGATATGGTCGTCACTAGGATGAACGAAGTACCACAATGTAATATACAAGTAAATGGGAATATTCTTCAACAAGTGAATCGGTACAATTATCTCGGAACAGTCATAACATCTGATGGGAGATGCCTTGAAGAGATTAGAACAAGAATCGCCATGGCGAAAGTAGCCTTTAGCAAAATGAAAAACATTCTGATCAATAAAAAGATGTCATTTGAAACCAGAAAAAGAGTGTTGAGGGGATACATAGAGCCTGTTCTTTTGTATGGATGTAAAACTTGGACAATGGGCAGTCAAGCTGAAAAACATCTGATGGCTGCAGAAATGTGGTTTCTGAGGAAAATGCAAAGAATGCCATGGACAGACAGAAAAACCAATGACCAAGTACTACAGGAGACAGTTGAAAATCGTAAATTGATTAGAGAAATT
Organism: Cepaea nemoralis; assembly: GCA_014155875.1. NCBI lineage: Eukaryota > Metazoa > Mollusca > Gastropoda > Stylommatophora > Helicidae > Cepaea > Cepaea nemoralis. The sequence goes on along the minus strand of JACEFZ010004006.1, from coordinate 112,643 downwards.
AGACGTAGACAGTCAAAATTTTTTGGACATGTTATGAAAAGAAATGGATTGGAGAACTTAGTGACAACTGGCAAGATTGAAGGGAACAGAGCAAGAGGAAGACCGAGAGGAAAATACCTGGATGGCTTGGCCACATGGCATGGACGAGACAGGAATACTGAGCTGATCCACGACTCTGGTTATCTAGTGAAATGGCGAGTCATGACTGCCCACGCTTTTCGGCATGGCACATGAATGACACGTGCTATCAACGTAGAAGGAAACGGTTTGCGGGGTAGCTGGCTGGCCAAGAATTTAACGTCCTGGGGTGGACAGGAATATTCACAGAATGCAGTTGAGTTATTATTTATCATTGCAGCGTTATACAGAATCAGATTATGTGAAATATCTGTTTATCTAAACAAGAGAAGAACAATATGATATTCTGAATAATTATGAAGGATCATTAATTTTGAATTTTTGGACCCCGGGTACAGACAACATCATAATAGAAATGAATGATGCCTTAGAAGAAAATAGAATAGTCAGGTCAAACGACTGCTTAACTCAATATATGATACTAGAGATATATCCTCTAAATTATATATTTATTGCAATCCCCAAAAAATCAGGGTCCTTGGAATGCGATCAACATCTAACAGTGAGCATAATTAGCTCCATCACGAAGGTTTTGCTAAGAATCATCATGTAAAGAGTTTGGAAGAAAATACAACCCGAAATAGGGAAAGAACATTGTGGTTTTGTAGAGGGCATGAGCACAGAAAATAATGTGTATTTGCTGAGAAGATTACTTGAACGTCCTAAAGAAGTAAACAAAGCCCTACATATGTGTTTCATTGACTACACGACAGCTTTCAATAAAGTAAGACATGTCAACATGATGAAGATGTCTACAGATCTACAAATTGATTTGAAAGACATTAGACATGTTAAAAAGTATATATTGGAAACAACAAGCTGGCATAAATATTGATAATGAAGTGGGTCAATATCCGCCTATTACGAGTGTGAATGTGTTATATCTCCGGATCTTTTTTCTCTTCACGGTGAGCATTTGTTTTGTAAATTTAGTCGATATGAGAGGAATCACCATTGGGGAACTTCACATCAATAACATTAGATATGCTGTTGATACAGTATTGATTGCAGACAATGAACAGGATATGCAACATATAGCAGATGCGATTGTTGTAAACAATGGACAACTAGGGATAAAATTAAATTGTCAGAAGACACATAATATGGTCGTCACTAGGAAGATATTAATACCACAATATAATTTACAAGTAAATGGGAATATTCTTAAACAAATGAAATAAATTATCTCGGAACAGTCATAATATCTGATGGGAGTGCCTTGAAGAGATTAGAACAAGATTCGCTATGGCGAAGGAAACCTTTTGCACGATGGAAAACATGCCGACTAATAAAAGGATGTCAATTGCTAGAGAAAAAGAGAGCTGACGTGCTTCATAGAATTTGCACTTTCGCATGAATGTGAAACGTAGATGATGAGCAGATAATGAGCTGAAAACCTAATGGCAGTGGAAATATGGTTTCAGTGGAAAATGCGTAGAATACCATGAGCAGATAGAAAAATCAATGAGCAAGTCCTTCAAAAAATACATGAAAACCGTACACTGTTTAGAGAAATTAGATGTAGACACATTATGAGGAGAAATAAATTGGAGAACGTAGTGACAACTGGCAAGGTTGAAGGGAAAAGAATAAGAAGAAAGCAGATAAGTAAATACCTGGATGGCTTGGCCAAGCAGCATAATCGAGACGGAGCTAATCCACGACTCTGATGATCGTGTGAGATAGCGAAACATGACCGCCCATGCGTATCGGCCAGAGACATTGTGATGATGATGATGATGATGATGATGATGATGATGATGATGATGATGATGATGATGATGATGATGATTACGTTGAGTCCACAGAGTGGGAATTTCTCCAGACATGGACGTCAGTCTCTATCTTATGAAGTCTTAATCTCCGAGGAGGAGACATACGGAAAAATGTTTGTGCTAATCTTATATATAAATTGCGATCTCCGTCTGTCTGTCTGTCTGTCTGTCAGTCTGTCTGTCTGTCTGTCTGTCTGTCTGTCTGTCTGTCTGTCTGTCTGTCTGTCTGTCTTTCTGTCTGTATGTCCTTTATTTGTTCGCGAACGGCCCATCCGATTGAGATGAAATTTTCTACACGTCTTCCTTTCATTCCAGAGCTGCCAACTGTGATATTTTTTTAGTGTGAAATCGCCTGCTTACTCAGTATTATTTCATTTTTCATTTTTCATAATAATTTCATATATCTCAGGGGACCTAACTCCGTAAAAGTTATTTCAAGGGGCATAACTTTTCTGTATAACTTATAGTCATATTGTGGCATCGTTTTCAAAGATTTATAAAGTCTTTGTCCATAGTTATGTGCCGGCATATGAGTTATAATAAATAATGACACAATCTGTAAGGCATTTTTAAAGTTTTCATAAAAATAATGCACAATGCATAACATTGTAACTCATCTTTTTTTGCTTAAGAATTTACTGTAGTCATGCAGGTGATTAGAAAGATTTTTCATTAAAAATAATGGATGGTGTGTGGAAGGACATTCTTTTAAGTTACTTTTTTTGTTGTATGAATTTAATGAGACGCTACACGCCAGGAGCTGGGCGAAGCCACGCCGGGTCAGATAGATAGACAGACCCACCTTTTCGCTGCAGTTGTCTACTCCTCCTTTTCCTTCTTCTGCTGATGCTGCTGCCGCCGCTCCATTTACCCAAGTTAATTGTTGGGGGAAGATGTAAAGATCTTTCAAGTGCTCTTTCTAATGCTTTTTGTAAGTTGGTCTTCGTTTATCTAAGGTTGTTCTAACTGCAACCAATAAATGATTAGACAGACAGGCAGACAGACAGACAGACAGAGAGGGAGGGACAGACAGAATGACAGACAGACAGACAGACAGACAGACAGACAGACAGACAGACAGACAGACAGACAGACAGACAGACAGTCAGTAGGGAATGGGAACTTATATGACTACTTATATGAATTAAATGAGATGCTCGCCATCAGGGGCTGGGCGAAGCCGGGCCGGATCAGACAGACAGACAGACAGACAGACAGACAGACATATAGACAGACAGACATATAGACAGATAGATAGTCGGGAACGGAACGGGAGCTTATATGACTACTTATATGAATTAAATGAGATGCTCCACACCAGGAGTTGGGCGATGCCGGGCCGGGTCAGACAGACAGACAGACAGAAAGACAGACAGAAAGACAGACAGAAAGACAGACAGACATACATACAGACAGACAGACAGACAGACAGACAGACAGACAGACAGACAGACAGACAGACAGACAGACAGACAGACAGACAGACAGACAGACAGACAGACAGACAGACAGACAGACAGACAGACAGACAGTAGGTAACGGGAACGAGAACTTATATGACTACTTATATGAATTAAATGAGATGCTCCCCACCAGGGACTGGGCGAAGCCGGGCCGGGTCAGCTAGTATGTCTAATAAGATAAACACAATCAAAGAAATTACTGTCAAGGGATTAAATATTACGCTATGCATCAAGTCGTTTGAATGTATATCTTGTAGACCCTAGAAAGATAGGCGTGTTTTTATCACTATTTCACTATTGTTCAGCACACTATATCTGTGTATTTCGGAAACCTTACAATGTGGACTTGTAAGATGAATGCTGTAACTGTTCCGTGATTCATTTCTTCTATGTTATATCCTCTAGAGCAGTGGCTCTCAACCGGTGTGAAATCCCCCCCCCCCCCCAAAGGGGGGGGGGGGGGGAATATTAAGGTTTCCAGGGGAGGCGAGGAATTAAGATTATTTCAAGATCGCGTTAATACAAGAACCGATTACTTGATAGTTTTTTTCTTCATACTTTACGGTTCTGTTCTTCTAGCCCTTCTGAAACCGGTTTATAACGTAAGTAGACCGTCAAATTACATTATAGACATCTAGACGTGTTCTAGTATGTGTTATTAAAATTAGCTTCCATTTTTACGTATACTATGTGGGGGAGGCGGGGCGATTTATAGGGAGAACCACTGCTCCAGAGGACATAGCACATTTTTGTTTTACCCAATACTAATTGAAAACGCATCAACAAAATTTCACATTAGATTGCAAGTCCTCCCAAATCACAATGACCACCGCTCTCGCATCAGAATGGTGTCACAGGCCACGATTGACACATGTTTCAGCAACAGAACTCATGAATATTATATCGTTGTAATTTCTTTGGATCTTTAAAATAATATTGTCTCTTTCTGAGCTGAAGAATCCATGTTCATTTCATCAGCAATGTACTCACAATCTTCTTCTTCTTCTTCTTCTTCTTCTTCTTCTTCTTCTTCTTCTTCTTCTTCTTCTTCTTCTTCTTCTTCTTCTTCTTCTTCTTCTTCTTCTTCAGCATTCCGAGCCATTGAGGTACTTTGCTGCAGATACCAGCCGTCTCCATTCGTCTCTCTGGTTGACCTTCTCTTGCCAGTCGCTGATTCCAAGTGCTTGTAGGTCTGTATGTATATTATCTTTCCACCATCTTCTTGGTCTACCTCAGGGTCTACTGTCATTTATTTCCTGAGTGCAAGCGAGTTTTGTTTCCCTATTATCTTCCATTCTTTCTACATGCCCCAGCCATTGCAGTCTATTAGCCTTCATGATACCAGTGATTAGCGGGGACTTAATTAAACAGATCATAAATGTCTTTGTTGCTTCTTCCTTTCCACTCTCCACTATGTGTATCCCTAAAGGGCCCAAAGATGCGACTTAAGACTTTGTTCTCAAAGGTTTGTAACAAGGCTTCGTCTCCTCTAGTTGTACTCCAGGTTTCAGAGCCATACAGCACAACTGGTCTGATCAGTGTTTTGTATATTGTGATCTTGGTGTTACGAGATAGCGCATTTGATTTTCTTATTTCCAGAGTTGATTCAAGCTTGTATTTCTTCCCTTATTATGTTGGAGCAGTTGAAGATTGTACCCAGGTATTTGTATATTTCCGTTCTTTTAATGGTCATATTATCTATTTGTATGTGGCCAGAGTTTTTAGCCCGTTCTTTCTCTTGAAATTACCATATATTCTGTCTTATCTTGGTTGATAACCAGCCCCATTTGTTGAGCTTTTTCCTTTAAGTGAGTCAATATTTCCAATGTCTGCTGTTCATTTTCCCCTATAATATCTACATCATATGCATAACCAAGCAGTCTGGGTGGGCCTCCAATAGAACATTCCTCCTTTATCTTCCTTACAACTTTCTCTAGAGCCAGATTGAAAAGGATCGGCGATAGTACATCACGCTGTTTCAAGCCAGATGTTATTTGGAAAGGGTCTGATTTCCTGCCTTTATATGTTACTATATTATAAGTATCTTCCACGCATAGTCTGGTCATGTTGATTAACTTCCTTGGTATTCCAAATTCCTGCATAGCATTCCATAGACTATTCCTATGGATACTATCATAAGCCTTTTTAAAATCCACAAACATGTTATGGAGATCTCTTTTATATTCACAGTGTGACTTTTATTATATTAGCCCTTTGTGGAATTAGTTAATAAATAGTGTGGGATTTCCCGCAGCTATGTTTCGAACGCGGTATGTGGGATTACGAATTGCGTCTGTAAACCCTTCCCCACAGAGCTGGATTGTTGCTAAATAGCCGAATTTAAAAAAAACGGCGAAAATCTGTTTATGAGCATTCATTTCACAGAACGTTAACACCTTTATTAAAAATCCTCGATGAGATATACCAGCCTGGTTCAGAATATGTAGGTAAAGTGGTTTTAGACTTCACGTTCATTATACCCAAAGAGCTCTTCATGTGTTCCAAAGTTGTTCTTTACCTACATATTTAGCACCGGTTTAACTAAACTATTCCTTTCCTTAAGCAGCCAATCAACACGCGTTTTTTTCAAAAGCACGTGCTTGCATTTAATTATAGAAAAATCAGGGTTAATTGAGAGCCTTGCAGTTGATGTTATTTTGAATATGTTTCGCTTTTAACGTTTTCTTATATTCGTTTACAAAGTGCAATGAGGTTTTACACCGAACGAACTTAAGTATATAGTTGAAACGTCATTCTGACATTGGCAAATATATAACTACGGGGTTATCTTTCCTTGTGGTCTCATCTTTATCACAAGTTAAATCAAGGCATCTGTACGCTGGGAAGATATTTTACGAAACGAGTGACAATGAGAGAGAGAGAGAGAGAGAGAGAGAGAGAGAGAGAGAGAGAGAGAGAGAGAGAGAGAGAGAGAGAGAGAGAGAGAGAGAGAGAGAGAGAGAGAAGACAGACAGACATACAGACAGACATGCAGACATGCAGACATACAGTGTCGCCGTTAGGCATTGAACCGCTACGGCCTCTGGAGTATTTACCTTTGTGGCTGTGGGTTTGCATTTCGCATTTTCCTCATGTTGGACTGGTAGTATATGGTTCCGTCAACCTGCTACTGAGTGAGTGCGTCGCGCGACTCTGTGAGCTGTGATATTCACGTGGAATGCTTCTGCGTGTCCGCTTTTGTTTGTACAGTGACCTGCATGTTCAGAACAATGGCTACCGGCTGTTGCTGAATTGACTGATTTGCCTTTTCGGTTCACGAGTGCATTTTTCAGGAGACTCCTGGGAGTCGGCGCTGGAGCTACGGAGTTCGTGCTTAATGCGACTCTTTCGGCTGGTCGCCCTGCGGATAGAGACACAGCCACGTGAGAAAACGCGGGTCAATGAGTCTTTCTGGTGACTGCCGATTCCATAGACGATGAACTGTGGTTTTCGTGTAGGACTTTTTGTGTTGGCATTCTGGCGGCGGCATTATGCACAGTGTACCTGTGCGGGCTGTTGGATTACCGAGACTCCTGTCTGTTCCACTTTTCACATTGGACAGTGGGGAACATTCTGTGTGATATTCACTGGCACAGGAACGGAGCATACTGGGGACAACCTGTTGCCGTGAAGTTGGAACCTCGACTAACTAACTAACTAACTAGAGAAAGGAAGAGTCACAGAATGCAACAGACGGAAAGAGATACATAAGGAGCTAGAGAGGCAGTAGGAGAGGGACAGAGAAAAAGAGAGAGAGGGGGGGGGGAGAGAGAAGAGAGAGAGAGAGAGAGAGAGAGAGAGAGAGAGAGAGAGAGAGAGAGAGAGATGTGAAAGTGAGCAGAATCAATAGGGAATGTTGATAATTAAACGCTTGAAGAAACCATTGCCTGTGGAACAAACACACGTATACTCATCTTCATGCAGTCACAAATCTACACTCTCTCACTCTCTCTCTCTCTCTCTCTCTCTCTCTCTCTCTCTCTCTCTCTCTCTCTCTCTCTCTCTCTCTCTCTCTCTCTCTCTCTCTCTCACTTACACACACATATAAACACACACACACACACATATGTATGAACAATTGTTCGGCGACCTTCAAAACATATGGGAGTCTCCGTTGCGAAGTAATCTAGCCGTCTGCCTTGGGCTTCGAAGTTTGTGGGTTCGATTCCAGGCCGCGTCCTTCGGTCCACGAGTGCATGTTTTGGAGACTCATGAGGGTCGTCGCTGGAGCTACGGAGTTAGTGCTTTGCGCGACGCTTTCCGCGCTGCAGAAAGTTTCTGAGCCCTATGGAATAAAAACCCGGTGTAGTGAAGTCGACCCTGTCGACTTTTAAGCGGTTTTTTAAGCGACATCAAAACATATATGCATAAGGGCTTGACACGACTAATAGATACCTCGTCTGCTTCTGCCATTAATGGTTAAGGGTTCATAACCAGCTGTGACGTTCACTTCACATGTGTTTGTCTGCTATTCAGAATAATGCCTTTGTGTCCACTTTCTATTGCAATTACATATATTATTTCTTGTAACTACGCCAAAACCATGTCATTAACATAACGCAGGCTATTTACGTTATTCCCACTAACAGATATTCCTGGCATGTATCGTATCGAGATAATTATTATATCGATATCATTATTATTTCGTTGTACAAATTGAACAGATCGTGTGATATTACACAACCTTGTATAACACCGTGTTTAATGTGTAGAAAAGTTACCATTTGGTTGCCAATTGTTACGGCTGGCTTTTTTGCTTATGCATGTTTATTTTTTTAATTCTCAGATCTTTACTGGTGCCAGAATCTAGATAGGGGTTCATAATGAGTTAAAGACTGAATAGAAGGAGTTAATAGAAGCAGACAATATGTCCATAGAAATATATTATAACTTAAGGGGAAAAGATACAACGAGACCCAGCACAAAGGAAACTGACATGCTAAATTGACAGTACATGTTTTGTCAATCGGGCACCGAGTAGCTTCGAGACAGGCTACACTTTAGACGTTCAGAAGGCAAACACAGCAATGGCATTAGACCAGCGATAGATCTACAACAGTTTATTCCATGCTCAGTCTTCGTAGACTTAGATGGATAGGACATCTTAGGAGGATGGATGATGGTAGAATACCAAAAAACATCTTTTTTGGTGAATTACAGATGGGTAAGAGATCTCAGGGTCGGCCTCTACTACGATACAAAATTGTGTGTAAGCGGGACATGATTGATACAGGCATTGATAATGCACATTGGGAGCAAGTCGCCGCTGAACGTGTTGCATGGAGGGCAAACATCAGAAATGGAATAAAGACAAAGAAGAAAATTATTGCAGTTAAGTCACACACCGAGCGTTTGAGACGTAAGATGGTGCACGATGGTGGAAATGACCACGTATTCACATGCACCCACTGTGAACGGACATTTACAGCGCAAATTGGCCTTATCAGTCACATTCGCTACCGCCATAGGTAAAAGTTATTATGACTTTTTAAAGCACAAACTATCGTCTGTCAAGACGGCCTAGGTGCCAATGAAAAAGATCTACAACAACCAGTATTGTACACCAAATAGACCAGTGGTTCTCAACCATTTTTGGCCCATGCACCCCTTCGCCTTATGTTCAGTATGTCACCCCCCCCCCCATTTCATATTTCCTCCTTATAAATTCCCCCTGCCCCTATACATTATACATAAAAACGGAAGCTAAATGTATTAACACATCTAAAAACAAGACTAGATGTCAACATAAAATGTGATTTGCGGGTCTACTTACGTTATAAAATGAATTTCAGAAGGGCGAGAAGTACTGAACCGTAAAGTATGGAGGGAAAAACAATATCAAGTAATCGGTTCTCGTACTAACGCGATCTTGAAATAATCTTAATTTCCAACCCCCCCCCCCCCTCCCGAAACCCTACAAGTCCGCCCTGGGGGGGGGGGGGGAATTCCCCACGGGTTGAGAACCACTGAGCTAGATAACTAGACATTGCTTCAGTGTATGATGTTAGTGAAGATTAATGATCGCCAGCAGCAGTACCCAGAAAGTGAGTGTGCAGTCCCCATTGTATATGACATTCATAATATATAAGTATATTGTAGTACACAAGGTAGTGATACAGAAAGGGGGGGGGGGGAGAGAGAGAGAGAGAGAGAGAGAGAGAGAGAGAGAGAGAGAGAGAGAGAGAGAGAGAGAGAGAGAGAGAGAGAGAATAACTGAGTTGAAGGCATGACGCGAGATGGACTGTGCTTATTGTCTTGTAGGGCGCCAACCATTTGGTCTATAGTGGACAGTGGATTAAGCGTTTCATAATGTTAATTGATTACGTTCCATTGGATGATTAATCTCATCATCATCATCAAGTGCCCTGCCAGCTGGCGTAGACGTTCATGGCTCTCCACAGATCTCGGTCTTTGGTTTTCTGGATCAACTCTGCTGCTGATATACCTCCGTGCCGCCGTCTCTATCCATCCAGCATCATTTCTCTTGGTCTGCCTCTGCCTCTCTTCCCCTCGATCTTACCAGTTGTCACGATGTTCTCCAATGCCTCTCTTCTCATTACATCACCAAAGAAAGCTGTTTGTCTCTTTCGTATTGTTGTATATAGTGTTCTAGTTTCATTAGCCTGTTTCAGGCAGTCACCATTAGTTACTCTGGCAGTCCAAGGAATTCTCAACATTCGTCTCAGGAACCACATCTCTGTTGCTTCTAATTTCTTCTTAATTTGTTCATTTACATTCCAAGATTCACTGCCATACAGCAAAACTGGTTCTACATAGCATTTCAGCACTCTCTTTCTTACACTCAGTGATAGTGACCTATTGCACAAGATACTCTTCATTTTCTGAAATGCGGCCTTTGCCTGCCCTATTCTGCTCTTAATCTCTGTTGTACATCTTCCATCTGATGTTATAAATGTCCCTAGGTATCTAAAATTATCCACTTGGTTAAGAATTGTTCCTTCTATTTCTATGTCACATTTTGGTGTCACCATTTTCTTTGATATCACCATTGTTACTGTTTTCTTGATATTCAAGGAGAGTCCTTTCCTTGCACTCTCTGTTACTACAGTGTCCAACAATTGTTGTAGGTCTGTTGATTTATCTGCCACCAATACTGTGTCATCTGCATAGCGTATATTATTTATATTATAACCTCCAACTAGTATTCCTGGCATCTCTTTGATCTCTCTCATTATTACTTCGCTATATAGGGAGAAGAGATCTGGTGACAAGACACATCCCTGTCGTACTCCTAGCTTTATGTGTTCGTAACTACCCTCTTTATTTCCAATTTTAATTGCTGCTACTTGGTTCCAGTAAATATTCTTTATTATTCTTAAATCTTTCCCATCAATGTTGATATCTTCCAACATTTTAATCAGCTCATCATGTTTTACTTTATCAAATGCCTTAGTATAATCTATGAAGCATAAATATATGTCTTTCTGTTTCTCTATTGACCTTTCTATTAGTGTCCGTAATGTATATATTGCATTGTTTGTGCCCTTTCCCTCCACAAATCCATACTGTTCTTCACTAATTTCCATTTTTATTTTCTTTCTGGTTCTTCTCATTATGATTCTGAGCAGAAGCTTAGTGATATGGTTTATGAGGTTAATTGTGCGAAAATCTTCACATTCAATTGCTCCTGGTCTTTTTGGTATAGCTATAAATACAGATTTCAGCATATCACTGGGTAGATATCCACTGCTGTAAATATCATTTAACATTTTGGTTAATATATCTACTCCAAATTCTCCCAATACTTCTAATTCTTCTATTGTGATTTCATCTGGTACAGCTGTTTTTCCTTTCTTCATATATTTCATAGCGTCAGCGACTTCTTCTTTTAAAATAGGTGGACCTTCTAAGTTACTTTCTTCTGTTAATTCTTACCTTTCCCCATCATATAATTCTTTTATATACTCATTCCACCTCTTCATTATATCATCTTCCTCCAATAATATCTTTCCTGTTTTTGATTTCAAACACCCTGTATTTATTCTTATTTTTCTTCCCGTGAGCTCAATGATTTGTCTGTGCATATTTTTTGTATCTTTAATGGCATTTAATTCAATATTTTTGCCCTGTACATTTAACCAACTTTCTTTTGCCTTCCAACATTTATCTTTTATTTCTTTATCTATCTTAGCGTATTCTTGTTTGTCATTTTTACTCTGTTTTCTTTTGTCCATCAGCATTAATATTTCTTCATTCATCCATTTTTTCTTAGCTATTTGACTTCTCTCCGGTAATATTTCTTTGCTAGTTTGATGAATGGAGTCCCTTAACATTTCCCATTGTTCATTTATACTCTGTATTTTAGCTATTGCATTGTACCTATTTTTCACAGTCACTATGTATTGTTCTTGAATTTCTTTATCTACTTTCAGAACCTCTTTATTAAGTCTCATGTTCCTAACCATTTGTTTCCCTCTCTTTAATCTTACTTTCATTTGTCCACATAGTGGTACATGGTCACTATTACAGTCGGCGCCAGGCATTGTTTTTACATTAATTAGAGCATTTCTACATCTTTTATTAATTAGTATGTAGTCGATTTGGTTGCGTATTTTCTTATCAGGGGTTTTCCATATGTATAGTCGTCTTTTATGGTGTTTAAACCACGTGTTTCCAATTATCATATCATTGATATTTGTCCATTCTAATAACTTTTCCCCTCTTTCATTTCTTGTACCTAAACCATAACTCCCCACTACACATGATTAATCTACCTAAACGATTTCCCATATCTGCCCAGGGCTTATATATCGCCGAAATGTTGCCACTGCCTTATAATACAACATGTCTGCTACCATATTGACAATTGTTAAGTCATATCTGTGTCAAATCCTTACTTCCCATTTTGTTCTAATTATGAGCCATTCGTATTTTGTACAATCAGGGCTGAATTAATCATTAAGCAAAATAAGCACGTTCTTAGGGCATCCAGACAAAGGATTTTCAAAACAGTTTCCAAAGGGCAATATACCATGGACCATTTCGTGTGGACCGCAAATGGTGCAACTGGACCATGTTCCACGAAAAGGGACCTCCACAATAAATTCATTTACAATGCCCACAACATTTCAAAAAATAACATTTACTGTTCCGATGTATTATTATTTATGTTATAAATTATATATATACACACGCACCAAAAACGTTTATTAGATTGGCGTTCTAAAAGGTCTTAATCCAATCAGCATATTGCATTTGGAACCTGAGTAGTTTTATCGATTAGCAAACGCACACAATGGAGTTGAGTTGAGTCAAGAAACGACATCAGAACAATTGGGACATTCCCACACGAGAGCCGTCCTGACCTGCAACAGAAAGCAAAGAATCTCAGTACTCATAGTACCAGTCTGATTATTTGTTCGGCTGGCCTTTCTTCGGAGTTTTGCGTGTCGGCCAGATCCTCTGGTCGCTTCCTGCAGGACGATTCTCTCTAACCTTCATCTGCTCTATACACATGAATCGAAAGGGCCTCAACCATACCTGTGTTATCCTGTACCAGTGCCCCACCAAGGAGAGTAGACCCAGCTAATCTGTCCACTTGCCCGTTCCCCACCATACCAACATGTCCTTGGGAGGGGGGGGGGGGTCAAACAAATGCTCTCTAATATTTATTGTTGAACAAAAGCCCCCCCCCCTCTCTCTCTCTCTCTCTCTCTCTCTCTCTCTCTCTCTCTCTGCTCGAAGCTTGCCTGCCTTCACTTTTTTCATCATATTTTGTAAGCCTGTCAGTTACAACATCGTGTATTGTTTGTACTCTGGTCAGTAGAAATCCGCCGTGGCTGCCTCCACCTCCACTCTCAGTTTAGATGTTGTGATATCATATTTCAGGCTCTCCTGCATCACAGACTTTTACAACATCGCCACTAACCCCCAGACACTTCTTTTAACTCTTAGCACAGAGCCATCCGTGTAGATGATTAAATTGCCTGGTGGTGAGTTGTCGTGGGTCAACTGTTGCACCACCCAATCAGTGCAGTCTACCGGCTAAACCCCTTTATTCCCAATCCAATGTTACAATGAACGTTCACAGGTCTGCCATTTCAACTGGCATTTTCACCAACTCCTATCCTTTCCCAATGTTCTAAAGCACACACACGACTCTGATTGTGTCTTCTGCGTGAGCCATCCTTGATTTTCCTCTGATCGGCCTGTGGCCCTTAAACTGTGTCCAGGGCTTCCAGCAGGGGGTTGGTATTCCGTGTCTGCAGCCACTCCGAGATGTGGTCTAGCCTGTAGCACTTTGAGCCTCTCTGCAATCGTGGGGAAGGCTGGCATGTATCGCATACACACTACTGGCGTGTCCCTGGTGCATCCCAATATCACCCGCACAGTTTTATTCTGTGTACTCTCTAGTTTCACCAGCTACTCTTCGACACTGTGAGCAGTCTTGATCTATACTTAATTACCATGGAAGTAAAGGCTTCCGGCGTGATAATGACTGCGTCAATCTTGGATTGCTCTTTAAAAATATTGTGTATGAACGTTGTCATTGACTTACCTTTTTACACGTGCACAATAACATTCAGTTTCCAGATAACAACTAATTTAGCACGATAACAGCCACTCCTAGTGTACTTTTAGTTTTATTATATTTAGACATGTGTATCCAATTATAACTTTTTTTTAAACAGCGCACTAAAATTAAAAGTACAACAGGCGACAGCAGCTGACATAATTTCCATAACTCGTTAAGACATTTTCAAAATAGCGCAATAAATATAAGAGGCGATGTATTTATAGCAAATATGTGTCTCGTTTGCCTGATTTCAGATTGTCGTATTTTAAATATAGAAGGATTTTTTTTATTGTTGCGTATCCCTTACGGGACGTTGCAGTCAACACCAGCATTTTTCAGTTGCTGTTGATGTACTAGCAAGTGTTACGTTCAGTAGTTTGCCATTGCTTTCTGGACGACCGGCTCCCATGGCAGCACGTTATAACACAGCGCGACACGGTCTGCTGCGCAAATCGGTCGCAGCTGAGCTTCGAACGCCTAGTACCCGGCTCACGAACCGCGTGCGCAAGCCTTTAACCATGGAGCCGGCTCATAGAAGGATACAATACTTAATTAAATAAATATTAAAACGACAAAATAAAGTAAATTCGAGATTTTCAGTATAAGCTGCTGTACAGCCATAGAATTGTCGTCATTATTAACTAAATAATTATAAATAACCAGAGAAGTGAACATGTATCCAAGCAACATATAATAACCAGAGAATTAAACCAACACACACACACACACACACACACACACACACACACACACACACGAGCGCGCGCGCGTAATTATTCAAATAATATACAGTAATACGTAATGGGGAAATAGTAATTAAAGTTATAATACACACAACTATACATACCATGATTTTGCAGTAAATCAAATTAGGCTATCTTTAGTTAGTAACAATTTGAGACACGGAAGACTATGCGTATTGTCTTTATCATAATGCGGGACATGAGATCTTTAAGTCTAGTCTTAGTTACAATATGAGACATGATTGAAACACCACACTACTGGACACTGAGGGCTATGCGTCTTGACGTAGCTATAACATGAAGCATGGAGGCCAATATTTCTTTGCGTAGAAACAATGTGGGACATGGAAGACTGCATGTCTTGTCTAAGTCACCATGTGAGACATGGTGGCCTGCATGTCTGTGCGTAGAAACAATGTGGGACATAGACGTCTGCATGTCTGTGCATAGAAACAATGTGAAATATAGAGGTCTGCATGTCTGTGCATAGAAACAATGTGAGGCATGGACGTCTGCATGTCTGTGTGTAGAAACAATGTGAGGCATGGCCGTCTGAATGTCTGTGTGTAGAAGCAATGTGAGACATGGACGTCTTCATGACTGTGTGTAGAAGCAATGTGAGACATGGACGTCTGAATGTCTGTGTGTAGAAACAATGTGAGGCATGGACGTCTTCATGTCTGTGTGTAGAAGCAATGTGAGACATGGGCGTCTGAATGTCTGTGTGTAGAAACAATGTGAGGCATGGACGTCTGCATATCTGTGCATAGAAACAATGTGAGACATGGACGTCTGAATGTCTGTGTGTAGAAACAATGTGAGACATGGACGTCTGAATGTTTGTGTGTAGAAACAATGTGAGGCATGGCCGTCTGCACGTCTGTCCATAGAAACAATGTGAGGCATGGACGTCTGAATGTCTGTGTGTAGAAACAATGTGATACATGGACGTCTGCATGTCTGTGTATAGAAACAATGTGAGACATGGCCGTCTGAATGTCTGTGTGTAGAAACAATGTGAGACATGGACGTCTGAATGTCTGTGTGTAGAAACAATGTGAGGCATGGACGTCTTCATGTCTGTGCATAGAAACAATGTGAGACATAGACGTCTGAATGTCTGTGTGTAGAAACAATGTGAGACATGGACGTCTGAATGTCTGTGTGTAGAAACAATGTGAGGCATGGACATCTGCATATCTGTGCATAGAAACAATGTAAGACATGGACGTCTGAATGTCTGTGTATAGAAACAATGTGAGACATGGACGTCTGCATGTCTGTGTGTAGAAACAATGTGAGACATGGACGTCTGAATGTCTGGGTGCATAGAAACAATGTGAGGCATGGACGTCTTCATGTCTGTGTGTAGAAGCAATGTGAGACATGGACATCTGAATGTCTGTGCATAGAAACAATGTGAGGCATGGACGTCTGCATGTCTGTGTGTAGAAACAATGTGAGACATGGACGTCTGAATGTCTGTGTGTAGAAGCTATGTGAGACATGGACGTCTTCATGACTGTGTGTAGAAGCAATGTGAGACATGGACGTCTGAATGTCTGGGTGTAGAAACAATGTGAAGCATGGACGTCTTCATGTCTGTGTGTAGAAGCAATGTGAGACATGGACGTCTGAATGTCTGTGTGTAGAAACAATGTGAGGCATGGACGTCTTCATGTCTGTGCGTAGAAACAATGTGAGACATGGCCGGCTGAATGTCTGTGTGTAGAAACAATGTGAGATATGGACGTCTGCATGTCCGTGCATAGAAACAATGTGGGACATGGCCATCTGAATGTCTGTGTGTAGAAACAATGTGAGGCATGGACGTCTTCATGTCTGTGCGTAGAAACAATGTGAGGCATGGACGTCTCAATTTCTGTGTGTAGAAACAATGTGAGACATGGACGTCTGCATGTCTGTGCATAGAAACAATGTGAGACATGGCCGTCTGAATGTCTGTGTGTAGAAACAATGTGAGGCATGGACGTCTTCATGTCTGTGCGTAGAAACAATGTGAGACATGGCCGTCTGAATGTCTGTGTGTAGAAACAATGTGAGATATGGACGTCTGCATGTCTATGCATAGAAACAATGTGAGACATGGACGTCTGAATGTCTGTGTGTAGAAACAATGTGAGGCATGGCCGTCTGCATGTCTGTCCATAGAAACAATGTGAGGCATGGACGTCTGAATGTCTGTGTGTAGAAACAATGTGATACATGGACGTCTGCATGTCTGTGTATAGAAACAATGTGAGACATGGCCGTCTGAATGTCTGTGTGTAGAAACAATGTGAGACATGGACGTCTGAATGTCTGTGTGTAGAAACAATGTGAGGCATGGACGTCTTCATGTCTGTGCATAGAAACAATGTGAGACATGGACGTCTGAATGTCTTTGCATAGAAACAATGTGAGACATGGACGTCTGCATGTCTGTGTGTAGAAGCAATGTGAGACATGGACGTCTGAATGTCTGTGTGTAGAAACAATGTGAGGCATGGACGTCTGCATGTCTGTGCATAGAAACAATGTGAGACATGGCCGTCTGAATGTCTGTGTGTAGAAACAATGTGAGGCATGGACGTCTTCATGTCTGTGCATAGAAACAATGTGAGACATGGCCGTCTGAATGTCTGTGTGTAGAAACAATGTGAGACATGGACGTCTGAATGTCTGTGCATAGAAACAATGTGAGGCATGGACGTCTGCACGTCTCTGCATAGAAACAATGTGAGACATGGACGTCTACATGTCTGTGTGTAGAAACATTGTGAGACATTGCCGTCTGAATGTCTGTGTGTAGAAACAATGTGAGGAATGGACGTCTTCATGTCTGTGTGTAGAAACAATGTGAGACATGGACGTCTGCTTGCCTGTGCGTAGAAACAATGTGAGGCATGGACGTCTGCATGTCTGTGCGTAGAAGCAATGTGAGACATGGACGTCTGCATGTCTGTGCGTAGAAACAATGTGAGACGTGGAGGTAGGCGTCTCTTGTCTAAGTCACCATGTGAGACATGGAGGTTTCTCTAGGCGTAGACATAATATCGTACATGTAGATCTCTATGTCTAGGCGGTGACACAATATGAGGCATGCAGGTCTCTATGTCTAGATGTAGACACAATATGAGATATGTATGTCTCTATGTCTAGGTATAGACACAAGTAGTAGTAGTATTAGTAGTAGTAGTAGCAGTAGTAGTAGTAGTAGTAGTAGTAGTAGTAGTAGTAGTAGTAGTAGTAGTAGTAGTAGAAGCAGCAGCAGAAGCAGCAGCAGCAGTAGTAGTAGTAGTAGTAGTAGTAGTAGTAGTAGTAGTAGTAGTGGTAGTAGTAGTAGTAGTAGTAGTAATAGTAGTAGTAGTAGTAGTAGTAGTAGTAGTAGTAGTAGTAGTAGTAGTAGTAGTAGTAGTAGTAGTAGTAGTAGTAGTAACAGTAATAATAGAAGAAGAAGAAGAAGAAGAAGAAGAAGAAGAAGAAGAAGAAGAAGAAGAAGAAGAAGAAGAAGAAGAAGAAGAAGAAGAAGAAGAAGAAGGAGAAGAAGAAGAAGAAGAAGAAGAAGAAGAAGAAGAAGAAGAAGAAGAAGAAGAAGAAGAAGAAGAAGAAGAAGAAGAAGAAGAAGAAGAAGAAGAAGAGGAAAAGGAGGAAGGGGAGAAGATGAAGACATATATATTGCAAATATAGAAAGATAAAGCTAACTTTTTTAGTCATAAGACAACAATCACGAAAATGAAATAAACACGCCTCTCTGTAAGCCCAGCAAGAAATTATTACATTACGTTAATATTAATGTAAACATCATACTTCAAATGCAGCAACGAAAATACCAGTAGAATACAACGCCTCTTCCCTTCAATAAATTCAGCAAAGATTACTGTTCTTGAAGAACATTTCTATCTAACTTATTTGGTTTAGAAATTTTACGTTATCCTAATTATTACATAACATACACACACACATGTGGGCATGCATCCTCTAATTGTAACATAGATCTAAATTTATCAATGTGCACATTCCAAGTTATCTTTATGTTTTCTGATTGTTTGCTGATATTTTGCCGAAAGCTGACATTATCTACAACATTACATCTTGCCACAAACACTTGTATTAGATTGTTCTATCATAGCAACATTTATCTCAATGCACAACGTAATGAATGAGAACATTGTTATATCTCACTTCTTTACTGTGTCTGTTATCTGCAAACAAAGTAAAATAAGACAAAGTAATGTTGATTTATAGAACAACATTGCGGAATACAAAGGACGTTTCGGCAACCAGTCTTCATCAGCAAACAAATACACAACACACACCATATAAACACGGGGAAGCCACTACCATTACAGTGACTAAATGTCGGCTTAATCCATCCATCCATCATGTGGCATGCCGATAAGCGTGAGCGGTCATTTTCTGCCATCTCACTCGATCACCAGAGTCGTGGATCAGCTCCGTGTTCCTGTCTCGACCATGCCATGTGGCCAATCCATCCAGTTATTTACTTCTCGTTCACCCATATGTTTATAAAGACTTGTTGAAGCTGCTCTGTTAGAACCGGTCCAACTGCTCTGAATATGTCTGTCGGAATCGAATTAGGACCAGGCGCCTTGCCGCAGGAAAGTTGCTGGATGGCTTTGTTTACTTCCAGTATGGTTGGGAGATCAGCAAGACTGTCGTTAGTAGGGACTTGAGGAAGGCAGATGGCTTCATCATCGATGGAGGAAGTTGCATTTAAGATGTTGCTAAAATGCTCTACCCAGCGTTACACACACATACACACACACACCACACACACACACACACACACACACACACATATATATATATATATATATATATATATATATATATATATATATATATATATATATATATATGAAAACGAAATAAATAAATGATAAAGTAAGAGGAGACATGATTTCCTTATACTTTGGTGCTAGAGAGAGAGAAAGAAATGCAACGTCGACTGCGTTAGGGCCACAGTTAAGAAGGGAGAATTTAAAAAACAGAAAAGAGTTTAAGCACCTCATACATTCCTCTCGCTGTTCAAGAAAGAGATAGGATAAGAAGAAGATTGTTACCAGGTTCGGGCTGACAGAGAATCAAAATATCTCACTTTTTGATCCCAGGCAATGAATTACCATGCAGGCAGTTCCAACCACAGCAATTATTCAACCCAAATAACAAAACAAGTAACATACTGATATCAATGTTATTGCCAAAAAAAATGAACCCTTTGAAAACCAAGATAATTTCGAACAAATCAAAAACCCATAATTCTATCCATAATTAGGAACCCAGATAGATTTATGATACAACCATGCTAGCTCAAAGCAGTCACAGCGATTAACACATTTGTAACATTGGTGATCTAATCACTCAGAGTGGCATTTGCGCCATTTCTTAAGGGCTTTGGCTAATTTCGTGTTTCGGGCTTAGGCACCCGCTGACTTCAGAACTTGGTTTGAAGAGGATCTTTTTCTTCGTGCTCTTTCTCTTAAATACCCCCCCCCCCCCCCTTTCTATATTCCCGGACCAGGATTCATTGCGCCCTAACGGCACGACTCCTGGCGGTCGCCCATCATCATCCTGTGCTATGCAGAGGTATGTCCTCTAGAGTGTTCCATCGTTCCTTCACAGGCGGCTATATATATATATATATATATATATATATATATATATATATATATATATATATATATAGAGAGAGAGAGAGAGAGAGAGAGAGAGAGAGAGAGAGAGAGAGAGACTTTAGGAGCGTTCATTTAAAGCCCGTTCAAATGGCTTTATTACAAAAGCATGAAAGAAACATTAACAAGTCTGGTAAAATTAAACAAAGCATTCATTTTGAATGAATTATACAACATGGGTTCGTCAGAAGAAGTCGTCGTATGCATTCAGGCAAGCATGCCATTGCTTAGGTAAGCTTCGAATACCGTCCGAAAAAAAAGGGATTGTGGTTGCTCACTGAACCAAGTGTTTACCGCGTTCATTACATCTCTATATGTGTTAAATTGTTGCCCCTTGAGAGCTTTTAGAGGTCCGAACAAACGAAAATCACATGGTGACAAATCAGGACAGGATGTTGCAGAATTTCCCACTTCTTCCTTGCTAACGCTTCCTGCACAATCTTTGCAAATTGCGGACGAGCATTATCGTGCAACAAAATCACACCGCGAGAAATGCAGACGAGCATTATCGTGCAACAAAATCACACCGCGAGAAGGCATGCCGGATCGTTTATTCTTGATGGCTTTTTGCAGCTTGCCTAGTCTTTGCAAGTAGTGGGTGGAGTTGATGTTGACACCAGGTTCTTTGAAGTCGGCCAACAATGGCCCTTCATGGTCAAAAAATGCATTCAGCATAACCCTACCAGCGGAAACCTGCAACTTGAATGTTTTGGCTTCTGGTGATCCAGCATGCTTCCATTGCATGCTCTCTCTTTTGCTGCTCGGCTCAAAATGGTGACACCATGATTCATCGCCTGCCACTATGCGGAAGAGAAATGCATCACCCTCCACTCTGTAACGCAGCAAGTAGTTCAAACGCCATCCCATGCGTTCCTCTTTTTGGTGGTCGGTCAACATACGTGGTGCCCACTGTGAACACACTTTCTGATATTGCAGTTTCTTACGAACGACCTTTTGAATTATCCCAATTGACACATGAAATTCTTTCGCTAGCGAGCGTATGCTTCGACAACGGTTCATGTGTACTGCTGCATCAATTTTAGCGATGGTTTATTTTTCTGTTGCAACAATATGCGCTTGACCCGGCCGTCAAAGATCTGTCGTGAACTGACGTCCTTTCCTAAACATTCGTGTCCAGTCTGTCACTGTTGTGTTCGACACACATTTGTTACCGTATGCTGCCTGCATTCTTCGATGAATGTCCACTGGTCGACATCCTTCAAATGAAAGAAACTGAATTACTGCTCTTTGAGCTTCTTTGGGCGGATTTTGGAACAACCCAGCCATTTTCTCAACGGTCAGAAACAGAACCTATGCATCATGGGACGATAAGCACTTGCTCTTTTATTCATTGGTCAGTACTTGTCACATGACTATGATGACATGATCATGTTCAACTCACGCAATTACGCGCGGTGCAGCAATATTTGATTTCAAATTAACGCCCCTTATATATATATATATATATATATATATATATATATATATATATATATATATATATATATATATATATATATATATATATATTCAAGGCGAAGCGTTTACGGAGGCGGTTCGTAATCCCGCTTCCCCGTGTTCGAAACACAGATGCGCGCGATGTGGTAGCAGACGGTGTTGCTCTGGTTTTTAACGAATTGATATGGGAGGCGGTCGTTCAGAAAGCAATCGCAAACTACCGAACGTAAACATGCCAAGAGATCACAACAGCAGTAAAATGCAGGTGATATATATATATATATATATATATATATATTATGTAGCCCAACGTTCATTTAGTTCACCGCAATTCCCTGTAAGTCTTTACAGAATCAAGGATTATTTTTTAACATTATGTGTGGTGGCGGATTTACTGGAACGCAAGGCTCGGGAGACCTGGGTTTGAATCCTTGGCAAGGTGGTTTCGGGGGATAAATGAAAAACATATTATGCACAGTACGGCGTTGCCTTATTCAGGCGGCCTTAATTCATCAGGTCTTAGAACACCCCCCCCCCCTCCCCGTCCTGTACCGCAAGATTCCAAGGCAGTAATGTCAGAACAGTGTGTGTGTGTGTGTGTGTGTTCTTCTGTATTTGAGTAGCTCTGCCCATGTCTGCGTGGGTGACAAGGAAGACATAAATAGAGATGAAAATAAAAGAGAAAGGAAAAGTTAAAATGGGGCCAGGAAGCTCATGAGGAAAAGTTAGATAGAGAGAGAGTGAGAGAGAGAGAGAGAGAGAGAGAGAGAGAGAGAGAGAGAGAGAGAGAGAGAGAGAGAGAGAAAGAGAGAGAGAGAGAGAGAGAGAAAGAGAGAGAGAGAGAGAGAGAGAGAGAGAGAAAGAGAGACAGACAGACAGACAGACAGACAGACAGACAGACAGACAGACAGACAGACAGACAGACAGACAGACAGACAGACAGACAGACAGACAGACAGACAGACATAAATCAATTACGTGGTAAGTGAATATTGGAAGTAATCCTCATAGCAGCAGGAGATAAACGCTAAATGATTAAAAACAAAGACATGAAGCTGAATTGTACACACTGGATGAGAGACCGGGATGAGACAGTAATTTAGTGGAACAATAAAAAGTATATAAAAATGAAGTACCACAGTGAAGCTTGGAGGAGTTCCCGTGGTAAAGAATGAAGCTTCAGTCTAATACCATACTTACTGGGCTTCGGACGAGCCAGACCAACGCCCACATACGAAAATTCTAATTATCTAAAGTGTTTATGCCAAGAAGTTCAACTGTCGGGCCTTTTTTAATTTAAAATGTCTTTACTGGATCGGAGGCTGTGGCTTAGGGGTCAGTGAGCGCAGTTTCACAATCCCCAGACAAACCGGGTCCAGGGTTCGAAATCAGCTGCAAGCGTTTTGGGAGCAGATTGTTTTCCGTTTATTTCGATAGAATGAGAGTCGACTGTTTAGAGAGCAATGGCAAATTATTGAACATAAAACGTACCTTTTACATCACAAACAGCCAGTATTATCTGGGGTTGATTGCAACTTCCTGTTAAAAAAAAAACATGTAACTAACTGGGATACACAAAATTAACTTGAGGAAAAAACAAGATGAAAGGCCTGAAGTTAAACAGACAAATTACTTGTTATAAGTTGTAGCAGACATCATAGAATGTTGTTTAAGAAACTGATGAATAGTTAATAGCTGAACAGGCACATTTACAGTGCTATATGTTGTTAAACAGAGAAATTAACAGTTATAAGTGTAGCAAGCAAAGTATGATTAATCTGCGTTAAAATTCTGATAGAGCTTATATAAATGCATTGTGGAATTGTAAAAACACAGCATATATGAATGAATATTACTGTGCACTATTACCAGATTTGTTCATCAATTTGTACAACGAAATAACAGTAAAATTCATGCAAGCCATGCCATGAATATCATATGGTGGGCATAGTGTAAACAACATGGATAGGTTTGGTCGCATTTCACAAGAAGAAGACTATTCTCTGCAATGTATCGTTGCCAGTCGGGGTGATGAAAATAGTTCTTAATAGCCAAATTGCGCCAATAATGATGTACCGGCGCGAATCATGGATAGTTCAATGACCAGTTAGGAATGTTGTGGTAGCCGCGGAGATGTGGTATTATAGAAGAATGTTGAGAACACTGTGGCCCCACAGAAATATATCTTAAAAGAAATTAACTTAAGAAAGAGAACTGATTACTCGCATTAAAATAAGACAGTCCATTTGAGGGGAGGGAGGCAGCAGGTCATGAGAAGAGGAATATCTGAGACTGCTATCACTACGGAAATGATGGAGGAGAAAAGAGGCAGAGGGAGACCAAGAGAGAAGATGCTGGACAGTCTGTCATCAAAGCATGGCGGAAAATAATTGGGAGCACACGAAACAGGAGGTTCTGGACAGATATGAACACCAACACCACATGGCATGGACTAAACGAAGATGAAGAACAATTTTCACCACACACATCTTGACAATGAGGTGACGTCGGTATCAGAAATAATTGGTAGCACACGAGACAGAAAGCAGTAGATAAACATCACCAATGCCACCCAACATTGACTGAAAGGAGAAGAAAAACAATAACCATGGACAGTTATAAGAAAAGACTAAACCCCAAAGTCTCGCTGCCACCTGTATATGTATAGCCTGTGAGCTCATAAGCTGAAAATGCACGACTTCGGCCCTCAATGTTTATGATCATCGCGGGATATAGTTGTGATGTGTTTGCAGCCTTGTAGCGTGCAAACTTTGATTCCTCAGCAGACTTCATCACGGAGCCGTTCCACTTTTCATCTTCAGTTCTTTAGCCAGACATTTGTCTGCCCAGGGTACACCACATAAGTGATGAAAAGATCTTGGTCAATATAAACTTTGATCTGGGCATTTCAGGAGTAAATTTTACCAGATCGTTTTATTCTTTCTATTCTGCACTATATCCTCCATTGGGCCGGCTTCCTGACATAGAGGTTAGCGACTTTTCTCCGTAATCTCGTATACTCTCGTAAGTAACGTAACGACGATGACAATCAGCATTAGTTCGAATCGCGTCGGTAACTTACAGGGTATGTGAGCCGGCCGCTCAGAAAACAATGGCAAACTACTGAGCGTAATCTTTCCAAGAAATCAACAATCAGCTGAAAGATGCTGATGTTGACAGCGATGTCCTGTAAAGAATATGCAAACATACTTTTATCCTCCATTGGAGCAAAGGCTCTTAATCACCTCACGCCATGCCGGCCTAAGTGGCTTCCTCTATGTCTTCCCCATATTATTCATCTCTGGCTCTATTTCTCTTATCCTCGTGTTTTTAGGTCTCCCATACTTAGTTCGCTCTGTGGATTCCAAAGGTCACTTAGTTGTATTATTATCTGGTTTTCTCAATGTATGTCCTATCCAGCCCCAGGGTCTTTCAGTCACTTCTAGATTCACCGGAATCTGTCTAGTTATCTCCCTTAGCTATGCATTAGTGTGTCTGCCACACCATTTTAGTTATTTTATTCGACCCAAGAGAGTAGAGTTGGAATAGTTAACTATGTTGTATGCTAGGTTTTTGTATTCCTTTTGTATTCTTATTTTATTATCTCTATCAATTATCCAATCTGTGTCTACGCTGCTCCTAAATACGTGGATGATCCCACTTCTTGATATTAACCCCGACCCAGGCACATCAGTGCCCCTGCGTCCCAGACCATTTCATAGTACCAATTGTATGTGGCCAAATCGAATCCGATAGCTTGATATTACGATGGGCTTAAACACAAGACTACCGGACCGACCGGTAAATGTAGAAACCCCTACACAAATGCAGTTCAGTTCATTTACAGAACATCAGACATAGAAACTATTTGCACGCGCGCATGGTCTCTAAGAAAGACGGCTAAGGAATAGAGTCAGTGGGTTAGTTTAAACAAGCTTTGCAAATGAGTAAACAACCCAGCGTTCGGATGAAGGTTCTGGTTCAGGATGAAAACTGATGGATTCCACGAGGCTGGCTTTGATTGGGAGTTACAGGGAATGACGTATTTGAACTCGTTGATGAAAAAACAAAAACAATTAAAAACTAGTGTAATCCTATGACAGATGCTGCCGCGGGCCGTGAAGTGAAAGGCCTTTACACATACCAGGTGAGGAACTGAAATTTCGCTATTTTTAAAGGCCACCTTTATCACATATAGATATGCGCTCGCGCGCACACACACACGCACACACATACACACACACACACATACAAAGACATTTATGATTTGTTTAAGTCCCCGCTAATCACTGGTATCATGAAGGCTAATAGAATACAATGGCTGGGGCATATAGAAAGAATGGAAGATGATAGGGAAACAAAAGTCGCTTATACTCAGGAAATAAATGACCATAGACACCGAGGTAGACCGAGAAGACGGTGGAGAGATAATATATATACAGACCCACAAACACTTGGAAACAGCGACTGGCAAGAGAAGGTCAACCAGAGAGACGAATGGAGACGGCTTGTATCTGCCGCAAAGAACCTCAATGGCTCGGAACGCTGAAGAAGAAGAAGAAGAAGAAGAAGAAGAAGAAGAAGAAGAAGAAGAAGAAGAAGAAGAAGAAGAAGAAGAAGAAGAAGAATATATATATCTGGTTCCTAGGTCGACCACATCGAAAATGCGAACTAGGAAATGTTTTGCGAAGTAAAGTTGACCAACATATTAACCACATCACCCATGGAGTGCCGACTGGTCTATAACAAATATAGGACTAGCACTATATACCCAATACACCTCACAGAGTAGAAAAGGATCATTTATATTTGTTACCGTTACTATAAGTGAACCTTTACTCTTTTCAAAATTAACGAAACATTTCCGGTGTTTAATTTTGAGAAAGAGGACCTGAAGTCCAGAGTCAACATCGAAATGTATAAGGATTTTATCATTAAAAAAAGCATGACTTCCCGTTACCCCAACCTCAACAAGTGGGCACCAAAAACTATTTTGGAGGGTAAGACGACATAAACTATATTATCCATCGAGGGCTATTTGATCAAGAAAATATTGTTCTAGCACAGAACATCCTAAATACTAGGATGGAATGACATCTTCTAATTTTGCCACAACGTTGTTCAAAGGTTGACTTTTTCAATTATAAGGCTGTGCGCGGCAGATGAATAAATTTGGGTTAGGTGGTAGTAATAACTATTATGAAAAATCACGAATACATGAAGCTCATATAAACTAAACCTTGTATGAAACATAGAAGAAAGCGACCATTTAGGCAGACACATTTATCTACGATGCGCTGACTAAAAGTCAAAATGGTAAGACAATGTATTTTAATTGGTTTAGATTCAAGAAGCCGGTCTACCTGGTCTAGGGTTTACACGACTTTCTCCGTTATCCCGTATACTCTCGTGAGTAACGTGACGTGCGCGAGAATTGGTAGCGATTCTCTCCGGGTCGGTAACTTACGGGGTATGTGAGCCGCTCGCTCAGAAAGCAATGGCAAACTACTGAGTGTAATCAGGCCAAGAAATCAACAATCAGCTGAAATTTGCTGATGTTGACAGTGATGTCCTGTAAAGGATATGCGAATTCAAGAAGGAAGGGTAATCACTCAATACGCGTTGTTTCGGACTCTAAGAGTTACTGAATCTTGTGTTTACTCAATTTACAGCTTTGAAGAGATTTACCGTGGTAAATTATTTATTAATTTTACAGGGGTGAATGTGGTGAAGTGGTTAAGTGCGTTTGTTCATTTTTGGACGCCATCATTGATTTCTTGTATGTAGTGTTTTCGGGTCGTTGCCAGCACTATGTAGATTGTAGATCGTGCTCATTGAGATGATTACGAGAGGCGGTTAACTGTTCTGCTAAGAGAGACAGTTGTATGGATTAAACATCGGTGTGAAATATAGATTCTACTGCGTTTTAACTATGTGTTCATCTGTTTCACAATAAACAGACTGCTTTAGACAATGCCTGACATTACCGCCAGTATTTTGGTATTCCGTGCCACGTCAAGATACTCGAAAAACATTAACAGTGAACCTACGAAAGCATTTTGCAATTGAAACTAAACAGTAGCAATAACAACAGCAACACACCGCGGTAACCACAACAAAATTGACATAGTAAACATTGATATACCCAAAACAAAACATGAATCAGTAATAACGTTTTTCATTAGCGCTGTTATCTCAGAGAGTAAAGTACACAGACAAATGATAAAACTGGGATCAAAGGATATAATTCATCTGGCGGTAAGCGATAAGATCTATAAGTGAGGTAGCTACTCCAGGCATGCAATGACGGAAAATCCCTGATGGTGCGATCTGTCCATTTGGTCCAACATGTTTCAAACAGATGCTGGAAAATGTGGTCAACATCATATTGACACGAATAACTTTTCAGTAACACACGTTCTACTACTTTATTATTATTATTATTATTATTATTATTATTATTATTATTATTATTATTACAATAATCTGTTCTTAATTATTGCCTTGTCGTTCTTTCTCTACTATACGAGTCACCTCAATATCTTTTCTCAACGTCGTAAGTGGCCGAGGCTGCGGCGAAGGGGTTAGTAACGCAATTGGTAATCCCGCATACCGCGTTCGAAACACATCTACAGGCGATTTGGCAGCAGGTTTTCATACAATGGTATGAATGCCGTTTCAGAAAGCAATGGCACATTACTGAACGTAAAGTTGCGAAGAAATCACGAACGGCCAGAAATATTGGGGTTTACTGCAAGTCCTGTAAACGATACACAACTAACATTTTAGTATGTGTGCATGGCTATTGTTACTGTTCAGCCCTTGCAGCTTTCATATAAACAATCTTTTTAAAACTATTTTGTAAACTGACCTCTTTGAGAAACTGTCTTGTAAGCATTCTTCTATTTTAATCTGTCCTTTTAGCACTCTTTGTGTGTGTCGGGGCCCGAATACTATAGCTATTAGGCCTACCCAACTACGAATCCTAAAAATAATAATAATAATAATAATAATAATAATAATAATAATAATAATAATAATAATAATAATAATAATGTTTACAACTAATATACATTGGAAATTTTTTATATATAATATATTGCCATTTGTTTTTGTCTTTATAGGTTTGCAACATTTTGATGATTGTTTATGTATTCCGTTCGTACATTTTAGAGCGTTGTCGTATGTTTTGTGCGCCGTATTCAAAAAGTTACAAAGTGATGAAAAGGATGATGATAGGCAGAGAAGACCCCCCAAAAAAAGTCTACTTAATTGCCCCCGGGATTTTATCCCATATGGCTCAGTCTCTTTCCGCAGAGCGGAAAGCGTCGCACAAAGCACGAACTCCGTAGCTGGAGCGACGACCCCCATGAGCCTCCGAAAAATGCACTCATGAACCGAAGGACGCGGCCCAGAATCGAAACCACAACCTTCGGAACCCGAGTCAGACGGCTTGACCACTTCACCACGGAGACTCCCTGGGCAGAAAAGACAACATTCTCTGATGTAGTTAAAGCAGCAGGCATTAAACGATCACTCACTCATCAAAATATCACTGCACAAAATATTAAAACAACTAAAAATATAATATGTCTGCTTTGTAAGAAAGCAATCACAAGTGAAACAATGGGCATTGCTGATAGGAAGCATTTGCCATCACGCAAAAAAAAAAAAAATATCAAAGCAACACTGATACAGATATACCAAACCTCAAAACACTGTCCTGTCCTGTCTTTCCTGTCTTCAGCATCTAGACTGTTCTCCTTCCCCCGTACTCACCTCATGTCCCTATCTGTAACGTCTGTCCTCTTCTCTGTCCCCTACAGGACCTTGACATACTTCCCCTCCTCCACTCCTGCATGGTGTATTCTTTTAATTAGTCTGTACTAATTCTGTCAAGGGCCTAAGGGAGGTAATTATTACTGTCATGATATATAAGGGGCAAGGGCAGTAATATGGTAAGTGGGAACTGTTTGATGTCTATTGAGACACTAGCAACTAATGTTATATATAATATCATCTTTGGTGGTTGTCAAAGAGTCTGCACTCTCGTCAATCTTAATTAAAGCGCTCTCCAGACCGAAGTAACGAAACGTCTCACATTGTGTACTCTTGTCCACAAATGCATCCTTCTCAGACATCCAAAATGATGCCATGGACAATGGCTCTTTTTACAGAGACTCATCAAGGAAATATCCTTGGTCCCATTAAGATTGCTTGCAACCCATTGTCCCTAAATGTTTATATTTAACTGTATAACATTTTTTACTCCCGTATGTTGGCAGTGTATGTACTAGACATATTTTGTTTCCATACAAAATTACTTAAGTCCCTTGTTATCCTGTAAGTGTTGACTAATCTCCCGTGTTTGTCCTATTAAAGTGTATGCACTTTATCTGTTTTTGTTGAGTGTTCAAGTAATATATTTACAATGGTGTGTTTAATATTTGTGCTAACTGCGTGTGTTATAATGTGTGATATCTTAATTTATCTAAGTGTCAAAGGCTAGAATTTCCAACGTCATGATTCAC
Source organism: Cepaea nemoralis (assembly GCA_014155875.1). Lineage (NCBI taxonomy): Eukaryota > Metazoa > Mollusca > Gastropoda > Stylommatophora > Helicidae > Cepaea > Cepaea nemoralis. The sequence goes on along the minus strand of JACEFZ010004006.1, from coordinate 82,302 downwards.
AGTATATGTGTAATTCATGAGGTCGACTTTCGAGCTATGATTCTAAGATTCATAATTTATTTAGTCTATTACTACGTTATGAAACACTTATAAAAATTCAATACGAATGACATGTGTTTAGCAAAGACGCAAACAATATACAAGCACACAACTGGCGCGTACAATTTGCACGCTGTGGGAACCATACATTTTTAATTTATTTACTCTGTCTTTCACACGTCTTTCAACACAAATTCACTCTTAATTATCTTGTTAAAATTACAAATGAAGTTTAGGAACAGTTATTGCCAACGTGAAAAAGTGTTGGCAGCGAATTAGATTTCGAAAAATGATTTTAACAACTCGATTAACAAGTAGCTAAAAGTGAACTTAAATTTAGGCTTAGTATAGCCGTACTTTACATTAAGTTTATGTTACTTTTATATGAAAAATCAGTGAACTTATATATCTCATATGTACAAATTACATTTGAACTGAAAAGTTTACATTATAGAAAAACATTTAACTGAAATTTAAATTAACTATTTAACTTGCTGATCCATCTGATGAAGTCTCCGATGAAGCATGTAGGTACTAGATGTCAAAAGTTCGTCGCGTGTTGTGGTTGGAAATGTTTTGTCCCAAATCATGATGAATTGCAAAAGAATTTCCCAATGTAGAAAATTTGTTACAGGGTTCTTGCGGATTTAGAATGTCGCTCTTTCATTGATGCATCGAAATAAAATATCACAGTCTGCATATTCGGGCACAACAGCTAGTGTTTCATTCATCCGGCGACTCAGGCATTCTTGTCAAAAGGTCTGGTAAAATAGTTTTAGAACCTTTGATATGTTGAATGGCATAGCTAAAATCTTGTAGTATTGAGGCCCACCACGCGATTCTGTTGTTTTTCGGTATGCCTTGTTTGATTACCATTAACGGTGAGTTGTCTGTTTGGATGAGAAAGTGGGTGCCTCTGAGATATTTTTCAAGTCTAAAGACACAATAGACCACACTTAGCCCTTCAAGTTCCGCAATGCTGTATTTTTTTTTCTGCGGGTTTGAGCTTGCGGCTGACGTAGATAATTGGATGTTCTATCCCGTCGTGCTTTTGCATCAAACCTCTTGAAATTGCAGTAGTGCTGGCATCTGTTTTTAATATAAACTGAGTGTTAATATCTGGGAGACGAAGAATGGGTGGATAGGAAAATGTCATTTTCAATTTCTTGATTGCGTCATCTAAATAGGCACTCTTACAAAATATCTTTATACAAGATTCCATAATTGAATATAGAACAAAATTAACGGAAACTGTAAGAGTGTATGTGAATTTACTAAAGAGATATATTAAGTTGAAAATACATCTACTCCTATGACATAATATGTAGCTTAGAGATTCGACCAAGCCAAAATGGTACAACTTTACATGTGGAATTGTACACATTGTGAATACATTAACAATTTTGCGCCAGTAGGAATAAATAGAAATCATGGTGGTATTTGAAATTTCCGCATGAAATTGTGTTGTCTGATTCATCAGTAAGATTGTAAGTATCATAGAAAACTCATTTGTCAAAAGGATTATGGTTAATCGTTAACTTATGATGTATAAGCAGTGCTGTTGTTAGTTTAGTTAATAATAGCAGTAATGTCAGTAGTCTAACCCAGTCACATTTCAACTTTGGTGACTTTGGGTGTTTATATCTGTCGGTTGCGTTGTGTGTCTTAGAGAAAGTGTTGTTGTCGCTGTCTGTATAACTGGTAGGTTCTAGATCTGTTTTGATCTTGTCACTTGTTTCTCTGCTGTTGAGTGTTGGGGATATTCGTTCTCTGTTACTGTTTTTGCGATAAGCCGCTTTGTTTATATGTGGGAGTAGGGTATGTGGTTTCTGTGTTAAGTTAATCGTTTGGGTTGTTTTGTTTGCATGCTGTTTGTCTGCATGGTCGCTGTCTTGCGATTTTAATTTAGTAATGGTGACAACTTCTGTAGGTTTGTCAACAGTATTGATGACTATTTTATTTGTCACTCTGACCTGATAAACTTGGGCGGAAGAAGTATAATGCAAACTGTTTGTTTCTTGATTAGTTTTGTCATTGATTGTTTCCCTTGGAGTTTTACTTCGTACCTTTCTTTTTGGTTCTATAATTTTGCTCAATTGCAGTCGGTTTTGTTACTGCTTTAATATTACCATGATTTTGTTCCCAAATTTTGATGTCTTTGTTGGAACAATTTTTGACATCGGGAAGATTTCCAATAATAAGTTCTGCGCACGGATTATGTAATACCGCACAGATTACACGACCTGATATGAATGGTGTGTGAATTTCTGTTAATGGTAGAGGGTATTTCTCAATATTGCCTGCGAATGTGCGACATGTTACAAAGTCTCCTATGTAGTCAGTGTCTTGTATAAATGTTTTCCTGACCCAATCAAGGTTGCTCCGCTATCACGAATGATTTTGCATGGCTGTTTGTTTATAAAGCCTTTATGGAAGTTTAGTTTGCCTTTTGATGTTAAGGCGGCGTTGGCACTTTCATTTGTGATTGGGATTGTGTGACCACACTCCAAAATATTGTCTGAATGAAATTTCTTACATGTGTTACATTCATCATAGTTAAATATATCAATAACTTCTAACGCATTAACATTCTCATGCTGACTTTTACTCTCTGTATCATTCTCATCTTCACTTGATGAGGTATCAATCAAAATAGCATTTGCTTCTTTTAGCATGCGACGACCCTCACAATTCGAAGAATAATGGCCATAAGCCCGGCAAAAGAAGCATTTAACAGCTCTTTTGTACTCTGTACGCTTTGTTTTTTGCTTGTTTACCATCATTTCTAGGTGATGTTTATAATTTGGGTTCCTATCACACATAGAGTAATCATCATGTGATAATTTGCAATATTTGCATGTTGAGTACTTCACTTTAGGTTTATTTCTATTCTGAAATGATTTTGGTTTTGTTACATTTATAGCAGCTGCTACATCATTCTGATTATCATTAAGAACAAAGATGTCTCTGTTCGCTGTGAAAAATGCATTACCTTTTTGTTCAATGTCATGAATGGTCTGACAATCACTTTGTTGCAAAAATTTGGACAAAGCTGTTGGTAATGATGTTATAATCTTGTTTATAATCATTAAATCTTTTAATTTATCGAAACTTGTGTCTACTCTTGCTGAGTTAATCCACTTAGTGAAAACATCTTGTGTTGTTGAGACGTAGTCTATGAATGTTTGATTAGCTTTTGGGTATAATTTAGCGAACTGCATTTGATATCCATCAGCGTCTAATGAGAAATTTTGCATTATCCTCTGTTTGATGTAATCATAATTTATTCTTAAATCTTTAGGAATTGTTTCTATTACTTTCAATGGCTCCAGAGCCAAATTTCGCATGTATATATAAAGGCCCAATTCTCCTTTGCAATGTCATGGTAATGCATTAAACATTCAAAATTTTCTGTCCATGCGCCTATTGAGTCTCCCAAACAAAAGGATTTTACTATTCCTTTGAACTTATTACACTTTTGTTCTTCTTCCTTGCTTTGTAATTTACTTATTGAGATCTCTACGTTAGAGTCTATTTAGAAATAGATTGTTTTACTTTTATTTGTGTTTCTGACTCAATTTTCTTAGCTTCTAATTCCAATTCTTTCTGTCTTATGGCTGCTTCAGTTGCTTTGCTAGCTTTCTGTTTCTGCTAGCTATTTCTTTCTGTTTGATGACTGCTTCAATTTCTAACTTTTTGTTAGCTACTGCTGTTTCTAATTCTTTCTATTTGATGGCTGCTTCAGTTTCTAACTTTTTGTTAGCTGCTTCTAATTCTTTCTGTCTTGTTGCTTCTTCAGTTGCTTTGTTTTAGCTGCCTCTATTTCTAATTTCTTCTGTTCACGTTCTAAAGCTCTTTCCTGTCGTTCTTGTTCTTTCTCTTCTCTTAGCAAATTTTCTGCATGTTTTTTCTCACTCCAATCTGCTAGTTTATCTCCTGTGTATCCTAGCTGTTTGCCTAATTCAATACACTTTTCCAATGTAGACATTTTAGAATTTTGAAGAATATTTCTCTACACAAAAAAATTATGTCCCTTGGGATTTAATTATAAAATGTGTCCGTAGGTTGTATACCGTTTAGTATGATTACAAAGTGGTACATAAAATTTACATACGTGAAAAATGAGTGTCTATTTATTGACTCAATTCAAGAAATAAATTTAACTTAGCTGATTTTAAGGGTGTTGCTCCAGCACTACTGATGACTTTTGTTCTCGTTGTCTTCGTGGTTTCTGCAATTTGTTTACCGTTATAATAACATCTAATACATCAACCTGTTGTTGGCCAGAAAAACATTAATATCGTCGTATAGTCATGTCAATGTCATGTAATGAGAGAGAATTATATAAGTAATTAGCTTTAAAATGGACTTTAGAGTGGAATCAGGATATATATATATATATATATATATATATATATATATATATATATATATATATATATATATATATATATATATATATATATATATATATATATCCTGATTCCACTCTAAAGTCCATTCTAAAGCTAATTACTTATATAATTCTCTCTCATTACATGACATCGACATGACTATACGACGATATTAATGTATATATATATATATATATATCAGAATTAAATTGTCGTTGTCGTGTTGTGTGTATGTTTACAGTTTTTCTTGGCTAGTCCAAGAACTGTCACAGTTGTAATTTTATCTGTCTTAGGACTCGCCAAAACGGACGTTTCCCCCCATAGTTTACCTATCAACGTCTAGAGGTATTAGGAAGAAAAGGGTTCAAG
>JACEFZ010004006.1:0-75000 GCA_014155875.1 Cepaea nemoralis | reverse complement strand
TATGTCCGTCAATCGATGGGACCCGAACGATCAGGACTTCTCACTGGCAAGGAACACCAGGCCTCCTAAATCCAGTGAGCAATAATCAATTGATTATGTGGTTGTTTCGAGATTTGAAATTTAAATATTGAGCACAACCCACTACTGGCAACGCCGATCGCATTCTGGTATGAACCTAAGGCCTATCCACGTCAATATGGATAAAAGATAACGAAAAAGATAAAGAAAAAAGATAAACATTTGAATAAAGGTCGACAATGTGTGTACCAACTGAATGGAGAATTCGTGTATGAGTCTCAACAAACACGGATTTTCCCCCTGTACTTGAGACACTTAAGCTGGCATATCACTATTTAAATCTGCATATCACTTCGTCAACCATCTTAGCATTATATGCATTGGTGGACATGGTTGTAATACCCTGAATAGCTCAGGTTGCCTGAGTGTTCTTCATTTCTCCCCTCCACATAGTGAGACCTCACGTCGAGGATTGTCGTCTCCTAATCTTGGTCTTTTTCTCAGCACCCTCCTCCTCCTCGTCCTCGTCTGTCCTTCATCACCCAATGGAGCATATAACAGACACAAAAACAAATCCGGCAGCAAGAACCTACTATATCAGTACAACTATCTCTGAACTATCATAACATGTGATGGAAGATGCCTTGTAGAGATTAGAACAAGATTCGCAAAGGGAAATGTAGTCTTTTACTAATTGGCAACCATACAATGGAAAGCTGGCAATTGAGGTTTAAAAAACAATGTTGAAGTGTTATATAGGACATATACTATTATATGTATGTGAAAAATTGACAATAAACAGACAAGCTGAGAAACATATAATGAACGTGGTGATGTAATTTCTGAGGAAAATACAAAAGCTACTATGGACAAATAGAAAAACGAATCAGAATTTTCTACAGGAACAACATGAAAGCCTTAAACAGATTAGTGAAATTAGACTTGGCTCTCTGGATGTTTTGGGTCACGTATTCTTTCAGGAACAAATAAACTAGAAAATGTAGTAACAACTTGCAAAGTTTAATTAGTTGCATATCCTGTACAGGACGTTGCAGTTAACTCCATAATTTTTTTGGCTCTTTGTGATTTCTTGGCAAGTTTACATTCAGTAGTTTGCCATTACTTTCTAAACCACCGGAACTCAATACCATTTTATGAAAAACAAAGCAAGGCGGTATGCGGGATTACGAATTGCGCCCGTAACCACTTCGCCACAGAGCCGGTGCAAAAGTGCTTGCGAAAGTGATGGGAAAACAGCAAGTCAAAGTCAGAGAGATGAATACCTTGATGACTTGGCTACATGGCAGAATAGGGACAGGAACACAGAACTGATCCAAGACTGGTGATAGTGTCAGATCGTCAAAGATGACCTCCAACGCCTATCGAAACGGCACATGATGATGATGATGATTATTATTATTCTTTGTGTCATGTATGGACGATACGGGTGTATCGTGTTTTTAAAGTGTGTAAACATTCACCAGCACGAGCTTGCCTAATTCACAAAAGAAATGAACATTCTTAAATTTCTAAGGGTTAGTCAACATGAATTAACATAGACAAAATTTCATTCTTCAGATCTTCCATTATTTTCTTAAACATTGTGGTAAAATGTGACAACGCCGTTCGAATATGTTGAAAAATGCACGTGTGAAGTTGTTAATATGCGGTTATTATTGTATCGTGCTGGTTGTGATATTATTTGCCACGGCTGTAGCACGTTACTTCTTCTTCTTTCGTTCGCCTGAACTATGTTTATAACTGCAATGTTGTCTCTTGTATGAATCTAACAGTCTTTTTTAGTTCATTCAACGGTCCATAGAGTTTATCTTCCACTGTTGTCTCTCTAGGCCAGAAGGTTCGCCTGGATATGTTGTAGTTTGGGCAATCCTGGAGTATGTGCTCTGCTGTCTGCGACGCCAAACCACATGTGCACATGGCTGAGTCACCAATCTTGAATTTTGTATACAAGTGGTTGCGTAATCTATTGTGTCCTGTTACTGCAGTCAGTTATGTGACAAATTGCTTGTAAATTGTGTATGTGTGGTGGAAGAACGCTTTTATTGATAGTAGTTGATAAAACAGTCGCAGACGGCTAACCTGCAAAGTGGCGGCAATTGTATTTTCCGTGATCGACAGTTTTTTTTATTTGTTCTTCACTGAGCTGTATACATAGACAAACAGTGACAGTGGTGGTGGGGGGGGGGGGGGGGGGGGAGGGGGGAGAACCCAAAAACAAGGGGGGGGGGGGGGGTTGGTGTCCATTGTACTATTGCGTTGAGGGTTTAGCCTGACTGTGTAGCTATCTGCATGAGTGTATGTGTGTGTGTGCGTGTGTGTGTGTGTGTGTGTGTGTGTGTGTGTGTGTGTGAAAGCTTGTGTCTGTGTGTTTGCATCGATAATTATGCATACGGGTAGATATTGTCTTCTGCAGCATATAGATAGTGGTAGACAACTACTATGTATACATTTTAAGTTGTCTGACTGGGGTAGCTAATTGTGGTGCATGTGTGAGTGTGTTTGTGTGTGTGTGTGTGTGCGTGTGTGTGTGTGTGTGTGTGTGTGTGTGTTTTGCTTTGCATCTGTCAAGCTGTGGTAGATAATCGTTGTGTTGTATTTACCTATTTATAGGCATGAGGCTGTAGCTAACATTTATTTGTTTGTTTGTGTGTGTACGCGCGCTATAAAAGCAGCTAGTTGTTTCCAAAGACATATATTGGAATGAAGTAGGTCAGTATCCGCCTATTAAGAAAGGTGTACGACAGGGATATGTAATGTTTCTAGGTATGTTTTCCCTATACGATGAAAATATTTTCAGATAGTTAGAAGATTTGAGAGTAATCACCAATGGGAATGTAAAATCAATGATATTATGTTAGAAATGCGAACGACACTGTATTGATTGCAGACACTGAGCGGGATCTGTATTATTGAGTAAATACGGTTGTTGCACACAGTGGAGTTGCACAAAAAATGTTGAAGTGCTACATAGAACATGTACTTTTGTATGAATTTGAAGCGTGGACAATGAGCAGACCAGCTGAAAGACATCTGATGGTTGTGGATATGTGGTTTCAGAGGAAAATGCAAAGAATAACCTGAGAAGACAGGAACACAAATGACCAAGTCCTACAAGAAATAAAAAAAAATGAAAACCGTAAACTTATTAGAGAAATTAGACATAGACAGTCACAATTTTTTGAACATATTATGAGAAGAAATAAATTGGCGAACTTGGTGACAAATTGTAAGTTTGAGAGGAAAAGAACAAGGGGAAGGCAGAGAAGAAAATACCTGGATGGCTTGGCCACGTGGTATTATCGAGACAAAAACACAAAGCTGATCCACGACTTTGGTGATCGAGTGAGATGGTGAAAAATGAACACCACGCTCATCGGCATGGCACATGACGATGATGATGATGTAGTTTTTTGTATTAGAAGGTATTGCTTGCACAAGTACTTGGCGCATACAACGTATTTTAATATAAACCTCTGGTTTCAATCGTTGCCACAGTATGTTTCAACTGTTTTGTAATTACTTCATTAGTTCTAAGTGTAATTACTGTTTTCATCAAGCTAGCTACATTTACTGATTTGGTTCCTTTAATCTATTATTGATTGTTTATATTGGATCCCAGTAGGGCAGTGACTGGTACGTTAGACTGTCACCCCATGATTATCTGGTCGAATCCTAAAGAACAAGATTTTATTTTAATGGTTCTGTATTCTTAGATCAACTCAGTGTCAAATGCGTACCAGGAAATATATTTAGAAAGAAACTCGACAGTTGGCATATAGACCATCGAGTGTCGATTATCCCATGAAACGATATATACCAATGTGTCTCAAATAGTGTAAAAGGATTCACTCTACACATGTATGCGTGTCTATAGGTAAGTGCGTGTGCGTGTATGTATGTATGTATGTATACATGTATGAATGCATGTGTGCGTGTAAGCATGTAAACATGCATAAGTAAAGTAAAGTAAAGTAAAGTAAAGTAAAGTAAAGTAAAGTAAAGTAAAGTAAAGTAAAGTAACGTAAAGTAAAGTAAAGGGTTCGTTTGCATGCTATGAGGCATACTGTTTATATGGTAAAATACAGTTCAACAAAATAAAGATCCCTCTTGCGCACTTTGAGGCGTATGGGGGTATATGGTACCCGCCCCGTAATGTTACAATGTCGGCACTCAGTGTGAAACACCGACACAGGAGTATGCGCGGATTAATTTAGTTATCTCACGAGAGTTTTAAAGTAGAATTATTTACGTATTTCACAACAAAATAATATTTCGCGGGAGTATAAAGGTAGTGTTTTTTGTTTTTTTTTCCGCGTTTCCATCCTGTTTCAGGATATTGCGGTCAACACCAGCATCTTTCAGCTGTATGTTGATTACTAGGCTAGATTACGCTCATCAGCACGCCACGACTTTCTGAGCGACCGGCTCCATACTCTCGTAAGTCACTTTTGCGATTCGAACCACTGCTAATTCTCGTCGCGTCACGTGACGAGAGTATTCGGGGTTAGCGGAGAAAGCTGCTAACCCCTCGGCCATGGAGCCATGGAGGTAGTGTGATTTAGATATTTAAAAAAGAATATTACAGCAATGTCACTGAGACATTTCACGAGGGTATGAAAGCAACATTATGTGGGTATAACAACTGTGTAATTTTGATATTTCATGAGAATATAACACTAGTATGATTTAATTAAGAGTTATGAGTTATGAAGTGTTATATGAGAATATAACAGAAATACAATTTAGATATTTGAAAAGAGTATGTAAATAAGATGATTTAGTTATATCACGAAAGTATGAAAGTAGTTCCATTTAGTTACTTAATGAGAGAGTTACAGTAGTGCAATTTAGATATTTCAGAAAATAGATTGACACATTAAAAACCTGCAGCAGGAGTACGATGTACATTGATATGCAACGGCTTGCTTACCTGGACCTGCAGCAGTCTTGACTAAATCAAGTCTCCTCCTAGGACAAGCTGGCAGGCAGTTGATTGTAGACACAACTCCGAGACTATAGAAATCTGCTGTGTACAGAAGCTGATCACATGTGTACTTCTCTTGGTCAACTCTAGCTTCAAAAACAGACTATCAGCATCAATCTTTCAAGCATTATGGCGTTTTTTCTGAATGTAGGCTAACGGTTTCATGCATTGTTTAAATTATATATAATGGCAAATTGAAGTTTGCACTAACTAATCAACAACAGGTTGTTTCTTAGCTACATGCTAAACACATGTCATGTCATACTATGGGTGTTATTTCTTATATCTCTGTATATATATAATGCATTTTTTCATCTACTTTAATTTCGTTGTCAAACGATAATGAGCCAACTATCAAATTTGACCGTGTTTTTGATGTAAGAATTTACCTACACGTCGACTATACACAAAAATGTCAAGTCATTCTTGATATAAGATAAACTAAGACATAAAGACATCAACACTGAACGTTTCTATGATCTACTAAAGCGAGCTTTCTCCCGTTAAGTAATATTGTACAGCGACTGTTCTTTCAGTGCCCGCTACCCAGAGGCGAAGTTTTACAGCGAAACCCACAGCGATGTCTTGTCGATATGAGTCTGCGAAGCTTTGCTTTGCGGCATCCACAACGTTTTATGGGCACGGGGATTCTAGTGCGCACTAACAGTTACGTCATCTCTTATACAAGGTCACAGCGCAAACCAAACAACAATTTGTTTTGACTGTTTAAAGTAATTACTCATGTTCCTGGGGTATTGACAGAACGACAGGCAAATATATGTAATTAGGAAAACTTCGGAGTAGCGGAACAAATTAAAACAAAAAATCAAAACAAAAAAAAAAAACCAGTATCTCAAAATAGTTCTCTAGAAATTGTATTTGGGACAATAATGCTGCTAATAGTATTAGTTACAGAATAGTCTCTCACAAGCATATTATTATACACCAAAAATAGAATCTTGTAAAATAGAAACATGTTCAGTTTGCGTGATAAGTAAGAAGAAATTAAATGTATCAGTATCGTGTGCCATGTTGATAAGCGTGACCGGTCATGGTTCGCTTTCCCACACGATCACCAGTTTTGGATTTGATCTGTGTTCATGTGCCTATAATGCCTTGGCGCAAATAAATCTCTCTCTCTCTCTCTCTCTCTCTCTCTCTCTCTCTCTCTCTATATATATATATATATATATATATATATATATATATATATCATCATCATCATCATCATCATCATCATCAACATCATCATCATCTTCCACTTCTGCCGTCAAGCGCAGTGGGGAGGAATAATTTGCGCTCAAGCGCCCGGTGGGCGGCACTGGATAGTGTCATTCCGTGTGACTGTCAATGTCCTTGAGGTCATCAATCCATTTTCTTCTTGGACGTCCTCTTGGTCTCGTCGCAGATGATCTTTGATGCAAGGCCAGTGGTGGTAGTTGTTGGTGTTGCATTCTAACGACATGGCCAAACCACTTGATCTTCTGTCTTTCAATAAATGGATTCAAGAGAGGGGAAAAGACGTTGGCTGTACTCCTGGACCTAGCCCAGGCGTACGATCAATGCTGGAGCGAAGCCGCACTAATCAAGATAAAGAAAGTAGGCATAGTGGGAAGAACCTACAAATACATAGAAAACTTCCTCAAAGATAGAAGCTTCTCAGTGAGGATAGGGAATGAGGTATCCGACATATATGTGCAAGAGAACGGCATCCCTCAGAGTTCGGTCATCTCATCAACAATCTTCTCAATATTGATGTGTCGGATAAATAGTTGATGGCTCAACCCCACAGAGATAAAGGATCCAGAGTTCCTCTTTCTCGATGTGATCCTGCCCGTTAAATTAATTTAGCTGTTACTGGCTCAATGATTTGAGACCATTTAATAGAGTTTTGGAGAACCAAGGAATACCTCAAGGGAAAAATGAATTTTTTAAATTGAGTATCCCAAATGTCCTTATGGGTGGTTCCTTGCCTCTCCTCTACCAACTAAATAATTAATCTAGGGTAATTGCTTACAACAATTTTAGTATGACAAGAGAACCCTCAAAAAAAGACAATAACCTGTAATTTTTATCATTTATTATACCTAAATGGAACTATTGATTATACATGTAATAACATACAACAACATTACAGTTCAATTACAAATATTCTGGTTATATTAATCTCTTAATTAAGTATCTATCTCATGACTGTGCCACTGTATCATACATTGTCCTCAGTGTTACAACCCGTATAACTTATGATTATTGGGCCTCTTCTGCTGTCCTAATTCTAATCTGTGGAAAGAACTGGGTACACCCTGGTTGATTTACCATCCAGTTATGGGATCTCGGTAACAGTCATTGTAGTATATTGAGTGTTCTTATTGTTTTCCCCCGGTGATTTTAAATTTTGCTCACTGATGTTCACCTATACCTGGCTACAAAGATATGTGATACCTGTCCTGGAAAGGTGGTGAAAATTGGCAGGAAGTTGCTGTGGAATAGTATTTGGCTTCACTATCTCAGCTGCCTCACTCAGTTAAGTGGCTACTGCATTCAGTCAAGCTGCTACAACTACTTTCACAAAGTGCTGCATTCACAAAGTCAGGTCTGGATAATGACCACTACCTGCAATTTTAGCATCACATAATTCTAATTATATCATAACTATGACATTAGAAATGAAATGTAAAAGCCTAAAATCACAACAAGTGAAAACAATAGAATGAATCTTGTTCTTAGAGAAAATAATCATAGAAGAAAGATAGTCATGGTGTTCTCATTTAGTTATCACCAACATAGTTGTTTGCTCTCACTCCAATCTTCCACTATCAGGGGTTCAAGGTTTTAACTAGCAGATGGGCAGTTTCATCTTCACCTATGCCTGTCCTCAGGTCTGGCGGTTAAGTCATACCTTGGTTGATTTGGAATTTACAACTATGTCTCCTATCCCATTCTGTTCCTAGTTAATTTTCTTATTCATCTTTTTCTATTCAAGAAAAAGGGTCTCATACATTAAGGGCTTTTAAAAATCAGTTCCCATTTCAATGAGTATTTGCTTATAAACAAGATAAGTACATTGTGGTATTATTCTTGTATAGCCTTCAAGTGCATTCTTCTTCATTAAATGCTGCAAGTGAGAAGATTTCTTCCATTCTCATGGATGTAATATTTATCATCATCATCATCATCATCATCATCATCATCATCATCATCATCATCATCATCATCATCATCATCATCATCATCATCATCATCATCATCATCATCATCATCATCATGGTTTTTATAATCATTGTAATTACAATCATTATCATTATTATCATGCTTATGACATTAGAAATCCTTACATCATCATTATTTTCATTATATTACAGTCATCATCATCATCATTGTATTACATTAATTTTCGTTACACTAGACCATATGTGTTACCAGAAGTGACATGAAATACAAAGTGGACAGTATGCTTAAATTACACACACAGCTGCTGTAATATGCGTAATGTATGATATTGGTTGTGTCGTGCTTAGCGCACAAAACTAGATGATAGGAACATGAATGATATTTTATACAGAGTGGTGTTATGCGCCGGTGTGTACTAAATGATTATTTAGTTGATGGGTTACGCCGAACTAGTTTCTAGTGATAGTCATGGCATTCCACATCAAATTTGCCGGCTATCCTGAGATTGACTGTTGGCTTATACTCCCTCTCTCTCTCAGCCTGTAACTTCACTCACTCACTCAATCTCCTCATGCATCAGTCAACATATCCATCTTTGCATGTGGTTTCAATTCCCTCTCTCATACCTCATTCACATGTAGGGATGATCATTTCACTCAGTCTATAGACACATTCATATTGGTATGGGTGATCATATAGGAATCATTCATCACACATCCTTCACACTGCCATGTAAGGTGGGTGATTTCCCAATGATAACTTACAATGGCTACCATCATTGATATCACAATGAAATATCTCCTTTCACTATCACTCATCATACACATCATATCTGTAGGAATGACATCAGGCCTAGGTAGGTGCTTTACACAGAATACATTCACATATTCACCAAGAATGACATTACAAGGGAATCTCATCCTTCAACCTACTGATACTATTTCCTAGATATTTAGTCAGGCATGCTGATGGGTTTTATCAAATGATACATTCACATCTGTTTAACAATGATGAAATCACACATGAATCCTCACAGACATGCTCTCATAAAATACATACAATTTATGTGATATACTCAATCCATATTCAGGCATTATGAATCTTAACCATTCTAACATGCCGGTTGACTATTTAATCGTGATGTTACGTTTTGTGAAAATCTAATATATTCTTAGGGTGTGGCACAAACATTAATTCCATATGTTTACAACATTGAAAATACATTTGACTCACTGCATGGGTGCCTTAACTCAACACACAAAATTATGATACCTGTAGAATCTATTTTTGATTCTCATGTGTTCATGAATTATCAGAAAACTATTTGTTTGTCCATGTGCTCATGTCAAAAAGTAAATCTACTGACTAATGTGCTAAATCTACTTGACTATACACATTCCACTAAATTCTCTATTAGTGCTGGCACATGTAGACTAGTTTTTAATCTTACCAGTGGGCACATATACATTATGTCCTTACCACTGTACTAAGAATTCTGAGTTTCCTTAAGTCACCACTCTAATTGTAGAGTGAGTTTTCATGCTTAAGAAATAAAGTTTACAACATGTGTCTAATGTTTCTACATTAACTAAGTTGCTTAGCTGGGAGAAAATAAACAATGTAGTTTTCTCCAATTGTACAGTTTATCTTATGACTATGATAACTGAGTATAATATTATTTAGATTATACTAGATTAAATTCTGTAAGAACTCACCATTCCAATCATTGTAGATTGAGTTGCTTAAGAAATAAATGTACAACTTGGATTACTGCTTATACATTAAATCCGTTGTTTACTTTGGGAGCAAATAAAATTCACTATGGGTATTCTTAATGAATAGTTTATCTATAAATTATAAAATTAATTATAATTACCTTCTTAAGAATTCACCACACGTGTTCACAAATCAACTTACCAACTCTTCTTCTGGGAAACTGAACTCACAACTTATCTAGGATTTAAATAAATTATATTCACCACGAGGAGCGGCTGGCCGAGAGGCTAGAACGTCGGACTCTCATTCGGGAGACCCGGGTTCGATCCCTCGGTAAGGTGTCGGATTTTTTTTCTGTCGGGGGCAAAAAGAAAATCCTAACCTGCACAGTTCGCGGCGACTGCACTAGCCAGGCGGCCTTTTTCTCCTCAGGCTCAAAGACCCCTCTGCCATACACCGCAAGGTACTATATTGGCAGTAAATGACAGTAAATGACAGATATTCACCACATCCAAACAGGACGACATCCAACACTTCAGTGACAGGTTTCAGATTTTTCCAATGCGATGTCGTGGGCTGATGTTTGTCTTCATCTATCTAACTTATACTAAATTATCTTTGCTAAGTTGATTTTGAAGAGACTATCACTACCTTTGCTCATTGAATCTCTCCTGCCTCGTGTGTGTGTGTGGGTTGGTGAAAAAAAGGCTGTGTTCCGGTCGTTCACTGCTATTTATAGTGTCTTTCCTGGTTAATGTTTTTCATTCACAACGGGTATATTAAATCTTGGATCGTACAATTGTGGAACAAAAAAATATGGTTGCGGTGAACGCTAATTTTTGTCGTCCTGGAAATATTTAATAGTGATGTTACGTTTTGTGAAAATCTAATATATCACATGGTGAATGACCTAACAGAGGAGATCCAAGACCAGAAAACAGGACTATCTCAATTCGCGGACGACTGCGCCATATAGAGGAGTGGTAAGGCGGCAAAGACTACATGAGGACCCCTCCAATAACAGATAAACGAGCTAACCGCATGGATGGACAAATGGGGCTTCAAAATTAACACCAATAAAACAGTCAGTATGGTATTTAGCAGCAAGAAGAAGATACATTCTAACAAGGACTACAAAATAGAGATCAAAGAGGAATCCATTAATAGAAAAGGCAGCACGGTCTTCTTAGGAATGACTCTAGACGAACAGATGAACTGGTCAAAACATATATGTCAGACTCTAGAAAAATGCAAGAAAGCAAGCAACCTACTGCGGGTGATAAAAGGTAACGGCTGGGTGCCCACACAAAAACAATGCTGATGTTCTATAAAGCAATTATCAGAGGCAAACTAGAATATGGCAGCATTGTGGACGACTCAGCATCAGAAGCCAACAAAAGGAGGCTAGACCCCCATACAGACCCAAGCGCTAATCACCATCATGGGAGCTGGAATAAGGACATCCAAATGAGCCATGGAAGTAGCACTGGATGTATTACCACTGAGTCTGAGGCGTAAACAGCTGACGTATAACTACTGGCTAAAGGTAGCACAAGACGAAGACCATCCTGGATACCAAACGTTCAGTGACAATCGCAGCAACAACAAAAAAAAGGGGGGGGGGGTCCCAATAGTAAAATAGTTTTTTTCTTGGGACAATGGGGTTAATGAGCTTTGATATTGCAAATCATTCCCATGCCTGTTCTGGAAATTCAATGTGGCCATTACAATTATCTATATGTTACTGCAGATCTTGATTTAATGCCTGAACTGTTTGTCCAAAAATGTTGATGTTCACGTCAAGACCAGTGTTGATGTTTGTTCAACCGTGGCTGTTTTATATATTGTAAACAATCAATATCCTCTAACACTATATTAAATTTAAATGGTGATGAAGTGGGAGGGGAAACCAACACACAGATACCATTGTTTCAAGGATAGAAGTGTTTTTCTCCTTGTATTTGTGGTAAATTTCCCTGATCACCTTGCATCCTGAAGTGAGGAGAGAATCAAAACCAAATCCCCTAGACATAATGTAGCCAATATTCTCTTAGATAAAATCCACATCCCACAACTAGTTCAGCTAAGTGTAATGCTTCCATCGCCTTCAACATGTGTCAAAAGTTCATCTAAGTTCAATGCTCCCATCTCCTTCAAGTGTCACTAGTTTAGCAAAGTTTAATGCTTCCATCTTCTTCTTCGCGTGACGCTAGTTCAGCTAATTTTAATGGTTCCATTTCATTCTGCACTTGACACAAGTTCGACCAAATCACCCATAGAGTTTTGATTGGTCTAACAATATGAGCTAAACACTATATGTCAATTCCTTCTTAAGGTGTGTACAAGGGCCCATTGCTTCTCTTACTTTCCATTCTGGAACAATTATAAGTAAAGACAGTATTAAAATTGTATATTATGTTTTGGGATTAAAAACAGAGATATTTAAGTTTTAAAACAAAACTATGGCGAAGGGTTCATTTGTCTCTAGCCGCCGTGTAAATAATTTCTTTAAAAAACTATGTTAACAGATTTATTTCATAAAGATATTCATGACCATCAAATTTGACATTATCATGCGTCATCTAACATGTCAGTTTCTCATCGTATTTATCATATTATCGTATTTGTCATCTTGCTTGTCATCTATTTGTTATTTTCTAATGTCACTTAACATCTTTCTTGGCATTATACTTGTCATCTTACGTATCTTTCTTTTCATCTTACTTGTCATCGTTCGTGTTATCTTATAATTGTTCTTGCGATCTAACTTCTCTTGTATTTTGCTTTGTGTAACAAATCTATATTGTATTTTAACCTACCGACCCCCCTGGCCAAGGGGTTAACGACGTTGTTCGTAATCCCGTATATCCACGTGGGGAAAACAACTGCGCGAAATTCGATAGCGCATCGTGCCGCGATGGTAACTTACGGGGGATGTGAGCCGGTCGTTCAGAAAGCAATGGCAAACTACTGAATGCAAAACTTGCCTAGTACATCAACAGCAGCTGAAAAATGCTGGGGTTTACTCCAACGTCCTGAAAGGGATATGCAACAACAACAAAATAACAACACACACACACACAAGAACCCTTTAAAGCCCGAGAAGCCAGTATTTCTGGGCGATATTTCCCAGCGCCCATGTAGAGAATTCAGTGTCTGTGGTGGTAACACATCCTAGCGCATAGTCATGTCACATGTATTTTTTTCTCTCATAACTTCGCGTTCAGCACAGCATTTATAAAAGATTCTAGATCATTTGTTAATTCTCGTGCCTCATGCATTTTAATGTGTCTGCAATGTCCTGTGTCCGTCTTCGCGATGGTCAACCTTCCAGTAACCATGGCTTCCATTACCGTTCTTTCCAAATCGCTGTGACATTTAATGGGGTCAAAGTATTTCAGTTTCCGAGATATGATAGTGTTTATGAGCCGCGTGTCTTCAAAGTTAAGATCTTGTAGAGCAGTGGTTCTCAATCCGTGGGGAATTCCCTCCACCCCCCTGTCGTGTCCTCCTTTAAAGTGTCGTCCCTGGAGTGAGGAGAGTCAACACCCACATTATAATTTTTCTTTCCTATCAATATCCTGGAGAATCCACCAGCTTCCGTCCAACACACTCCACTAGCCCATGGACACCTTTTCCTATCACTCTCTCACTGTCGTACTATGCCCCCTCTCATACTTCCCCAACACAACATACTCAACAACTCTTGCTTCCAAAAAATTAATAAAGATTAATTTATTAAAAGAAAAGTGTAACGTATATGAGACGTGTATGCGAAGAAAATGTGTGTCGTGTATTATAACATAAATGTATAGGTCAGACCACAGAGTTCAGGATCAGAGTCCAGTCATCATTGCAAGGATTACACGACATCACACGAGTCAGTACAATAGACCTCACCGAAGTCGTATCCTTCTCTCCAGACATGTCCTCCTCCAGGAGCTCTGATGACCATGAGATCTGAATCCCATGTAAATATATAATCCGTGGAAAATACTATTATTGTTCCTAACACAACGGTTCCTATTAGTTCTGTATTTTCACTCTTAAACAGTCAATGTATCTAGACAAAAATGGCTTGCTTTATTCACTAGATATAGTCTGAAAGTTCTGATTTCCTTGATACGTGGAACAACTACACTTCAATGTTTGGTTTCATCTAATGTGAACATCAGTTCCTACTGATCTAGTTCCACATGGGCTGAACATCCATCACTTCAGGTGTGTTAACGATTGGTATGCACTCATGTAGGATACATATACCATTAGGCTCCACCGAGCAATGTGTATTAACTTCTTCCGTTGCGAAAGTTGCTGGCCCATCTCTCTACATCATAATTTATCCGGGATCGGATTTTTCATTGGTTCCGGGTTCTTCATTCCAACCAGAGGAAACCTGTAAAATAAATCATACAACTGGTGATAGCCTCCCCGTCACTGATCTCTATTAGATGATCGTGGCCATCGGCCTCGCTCAGAAAATACAGTGAACTACCTGTCAGGGACAGATGAACTGAACACATAGGCTTATCATCAGGCCAAGACAAGAAGAAAAAAAATCAACAAACAGAATGCGGAACCCCGCCCACCAGGGACACCTACTGGAATATCCCAATTATCCCTCATTACTCAATTCTCAACTAGTAAAGCTTATCAACACTTCACTAATCTATTTTCAACTAACAGAGCCAAGTATCACTTCCCTACTCTAGCTAGTTTTCCACTAACAGTGCTAATCATCACACTATAGTTTTAACAAGGCTACAGCCTATATTAATTAGAACTAATTATAATAGGTTCTACCTTAGGCAACACCGCAGTTAGATCCAATTACATCCACTCTTGCCATGACAGGCACGTGTAAAATTAAATTAACTCAATTCGCACACGGTAGACATTTTCCAATCAGAACCGCAGTGCCGAAGCACGTCCGCTAAAATCCAAGGTTTGAGTTCAACTGTCCTCTCCAATCATGGTTTTTGGCAAAACCTAAAATTGGTCACGTGACGGTATTCTTCCTGTCCACACAGGTGTTATTTGGACATATCATCCATTGTCAAGAATCCATTTTCCCTGGCTTAGTCACTGTCAGAGTTGTCATCAGTTGTTTTGACTCCCACAACAAACCAGCGAGTTACCGTATGATACAACAACGGGTTTCCCCAACAAGCTGCCAATCTTCTTGATGTCCGGAAACTATAAATTGACAGACGGACTGTTTTCTTCCGAGCTGAGTACTTCCGCTTCCAATCCGACCTGTTTATAAACTGTCAAAGCGATGTATGATTCAGCTCACCCACTTCCCCTACACATCTGCAGCTGTTAACTTTGCCCGACCTGTGATGGCTGACATCCGATTGCAACCAGGATCCGACGGGTTCCATCTGTATTCAAATGTTGACAAACTGTCAAAGCGATGCAGGGATTTGTCTCACTCACCACCGAATGTTCCCAATCCGTCGACCAGATGTAAACACGTGCAGTTACATTTTCTGGATTTGTTGAAACAACCTTTGGCCTCGACCATGCCGCTAATTCAGAACGCCTTTTATTCTCATCACTGGTTAAATCACTGTTGGACTATTATGTGACATAGGCCCCCTCTTAAGAGAGTAGTCCATCTCACTCTTCTCCACCGTGATTTTAATCCAGATGATTCATTCTTCTTCTTCAGGAGCTGGGTGTCTTGACAAGAAGTCCGCTCCAACATTTTCCTTCCCAGGAATGTACTCCACTGTGAAATTATAGGGTTGCAGTAACAACGACCACCGCATCAAACGGGCGTTGAGCTTCTGAGAAGTAGCCAGGAACATCAGGGGCTGATGATCCGACTGGACTCGAAACTTAACTCCATACAAATATGGCTGGAATTTTTGCACTGCCCATACGAGGGACAAGCACTCTCTCTCGACGGTTGAATAATTCCTCTCCGCCTGAGAAGTTTCTTGCTTGCGTATGCTACAGGTTTCAAAACCGAAGCATCGTCTTTTCCTTCCTGTAACAAGGCTGCCCCAATTCCAATCCCACTCGCATCTGTTCTCAACACAAATGGTTTGGAAAGGTCAGGGAGCTGTAATACAGGTTTGCTGACCAAGGCCTCCTTTAACTGACTATAGGCATTCTCACATTCTGGTGTCCAAATGATTTGGTCCGGGAATCCCTTTTTCAAGATTTCTGTCAATGGAGCTCCCAGTTCAGTGAAATGTGGGATAAATTTCTGGTAGAACCCACACAACGAGAGAAAAGATCGCACATCCTTCTTCGTTTTTGGCCTTGGTGCATTTCTGATTTTCTCCAGGTTCTTCTCTTCTGGGACAATGTGTCCTGGAGTGATGGTGTGACCTAGAAATTCCAGAGTCTGGTAACCAATCATGCACTTGGTTGGACGAGCGGTAAGCCCTGCTTCCTTGAGCCTATTAAACACTCTCTCCAAGGATTGTAAGTGGTCATCCAAGCTGTCACTGGAAATCAGAATATCATCCATGAATGAGATGATGGACGGATCCTGTAAAGGATCAAGTAAAGTCCTCATCATGCGTGTAAACACACTAGGTGCATTGCTGAGTCCAAAGGGCATGACCTTGAATTCGTAGTGTCCACTGGGTGTACTGAAAGCCAACAGTGGTCGAATCTCCGGTTTGACTGGTATCTGATAGTAACCCCGACTCAGATCCACCTTTGAAAAGTACCGAGCCTTATGGAGCCTAGCGAATAACTGAGTTGGATTCGGCAAAGGTTCCACCTGAAATTGTGTGTGACTGTTCAGAAGTCGGTAATCTATACACAACCGGTGTTCTCCACTTGGTTTCCGTAACAAAACTACCCCTGCATTGTATGGGGATGTGGATGGTGCAATCACGTCATCCTCCAGCAGTTTCTGTATTTCCTCCTCCAGGGCCTTTTCTTTAGAGAATGGCACTGGGTAAACCTTTTGACGAACAGGCTCCTGTGTGGTCAAAGTCATCTCGAACTCCACCAACCTCGTTCGTCCTGGTTTATCAGTCAGCATCTCCTTATGAGACTTGAGAACCTGGGTTATCCTTTTCCCTCTCCTGGGAGGTCAGATCAGGGTTCACTTGCACATCCCTATAGGTTTCCTGGTGTACCAAGGGATATTCCCTGCCCTCGTTGGTTCCCACTTCTGTCTCCACTGCAACTGCCATTGCCATGAGGTGAGCTGCCTTGTCTCCGGGTCTCTCTTCGTATTTCCGCAAGAGGATTGATATGGAAAATCTTCGACTTTCCCCGGATCCGGATCTGATAGTTGGTTCTGGATATCACCCTTTCCACGGGAAATGGTCCTTGCCAACCTATCTCCAGTTTGTTGTTTCCCGTTGGGAGTAGCAACAAGACTTTATCTCCCACCTCTAGAGATCTTTCTTTAGACCTACGGTTGTAGTAAGCCGCATGTCTTTTCCTGGCCTTTTTCAAGTTTTGATTTGCCAGAGTCCATCCCTTGTGAAGTTTTTCTTTCAGTTCCTCCACATATTTATAGGATGAGATCACTTCTTCTGACGTCCCCTCTTCAGTCCAACTCCTCAACATGGCTTCCAACGGTCCTTTGATTGGACGACCAAACAGCAACGTAGCGGGTGGTAGTCCTGTTGAGCCATGAGGAACTTCCCGATAGGCAAAAAGGGCCGCTGGGATATATTCATCCCACCTATCAGGTTTTTCCTGCGCTAGTTTCCTGAGCATTGTCATCAACGTGCCGTTGAAACGCTCTACTTGTCCATTGGCTTGAGGGTGGTAAGGGCTGGTATGTATGTGGTTAGAGTGAAACACCCTAAATACCTCCTCCATGAGTTTTCCACAAAACTGAGACCCATTGTCCGTCAGAATTTGATCCGGAAAGCCTAATCTGGTAAAGGCCTCCATCAGTGCGTCCGCCACTCTTTTCGAGTCAATCGTGGTCAACGGTATGGCTTCACCCCACATTGTACAGCAATCCACCATTGTGAGTATATACATGTTCCTCTTCCTAGTCCTAGGAATTGGACCCACGATATCGATGGCTACCCTCTCGAAAGGAGAGTTCATGATGGGCATCTCACCCAACACCACCGGTGCTGTCCAGTGTTTCGGTGCCACCCTCTGGCACTCAGGGCATGACTTCACATACCGACGCACATCATCTGTCATTCCCGGCCAATAGTAATGGCAGGAAATCCGCTGCATGGTGGCGGCAATACCCATGTGTCCACTAAAGGAGATGGTATGCCCCATATGAAGAATCTGGGACCGGTGAGCTTTCGGGACGACCAACTGACCGTATAGGTTGTCTCCCCTTCCTGCTCTCCTGTAGAGTATCCTATTCTTCATGTAGTACTGCCCCCGTCCTGGTGGATCAGCACTTTTCTGCAGCTTTCTGTAGCAAGGACGTAAAGTATCATCCTCACTCTGGGCAGTTCGTAGCTCCCCCGGCATTGGGTTAGTCACAATTGCTTCTGCCTCTTCCGTTCTCGTCTGAGAGCGAGTCTGCATTGCTCCCATATGGATTGGCTCCCTGGGCATTCCCAGAAAGACATACCGGCAACCGAGGATTACTGGAAAAATGGGATCGGTCAATACAGCGGCCTTGATGGTGCCGGTGACATACCTTGACCGAATCTCCACATTAGCAATGGGCAACTTCATGGCTACAGCACTCTTCTGTGCAGGCTGTATCTCCATGGTCTCACCTGTGAATTGTTCTGGATGTACCAGATCCGCAGAAATCACGGCCTCCCCGTCCAGTCCTGTGTCGTATAAACACTCCACTTGACGACCGTTAACCTCTACCAATTCCACTACAGGTGGTTTTTCCTGGTCTGGAGTCTCTTCCTCGGCCTCGACCTGTTCGGTGGGCTCCACCTTAGGTTTCCCGGGGCACACGACGAATTGAGTGTCTCCTGACTTTCCCCTGCAGTCAATAGCATTGTGCGTGTTTGACTTGCATTGGTTGCACCATTTCCCTGTCCTAGATTTTCTATTGCCGGACTTGAGTGAGCTCTCCTGGTGGCGAGCTTCCTTGTTGACCTTGGCATTTTCCGTGACAACCTCCTTGGAAGTCACTTGACATGCTGCGAAGTGAGGGTTCTTGGCCTTAGATTTGCAGTCCCTCGTATTGTGAGAGGGTAACTTACAAATTGAACACCACGTCTCCGACCACGGTCGTTTTGGTGCAGAGCTTGAAGTGCTCTTGCTTCCCTCCTTCTTCTTCTCTGAACTATCCTCTGATTTTTGCACATAAGGTTCCCACTTTTTGGTTCCTGAGTTTTTGGCTTTCTTCTTATCATGTTTCTCTTGACTTTTGGAGTTGGTGGAAAGGTTTTCCCCTGCCTCCCCATGTACCTCGACGAACCGTTCTGCTAATTTAGTCACGAGGTCAATACGTTCCGCTCCTTGTTCTCCCAGGAACGTCCTGAGAGGTTTAGACATTTGCTTCTTCAGCTGGTCGACCACCATGAGCTCTTCCAGACTCTCATAGTCATGTGCGAACCCAGCCAAATCCATCCACTTATGGAGATAAGATTTTAGACGCAAACTGTAGGCGGCAAACAACTCCCCCGGTTCTCGTTTCGCTGCTCGAAATTTTTTCCGGTAGGTATGTGACGTAACCTCGAATCGTTTCAGCAGAGCCGTCTTTAACTCGTCATAATTGTTCTCATGTCCTGGTGGCAGGCGAGAATAAACCTCGTATCCGGTCCCGCGTAATCCCTGGGATAGCTTGAGATTCCATTTGTTACGCTCCAGACCCATAGCAACTGACATAGCCTCGAAGCGTTGAAGGTACTGGTCAATCTTCTCTTTGTCCTCCTCGTAGACCGCTAAAGGAAACTTCATAGCATGGTACCCATGTCCACCTACTGGTGTTGAGCCTGGGATGGAGGAACCTCCAACTGCTCCCTCAGTTTCCCCATTAGATTGACTCTTCAACTCGAGTTCCCTCATCCGGTACTCGTGCTCCCTTTTCTGAGCCTCCTGCTCCGCTTCCCGTTTCCTAGCAGCTTCCTCAACTTCAAGTTTCCTAGCTGCCTGCTCAGCTTCCAATTTCTTAGCTGCTTGCTCAGCTTCCAATTTCCTAGCTTCTTGTTCCAACTCCATCCTTCTCAATTCCAACTCGGCCTTTCGATCTTCCCTTTCTGCTTGACGATACTCTCTCTCCACTTCCTGTATGTAATCCGTTAGAGCAGAACCCGACAATCCCATGTCTTCCCCCTTTGCCCTTAATTCTGCTGTGCTTAGTTTAGGGGTGGCCATTTTACAGAGAGGTAAGCTAGCAGGTCGAGTACAATATAACTGCAAATTACTATACAGATATATGAACAAGTACTATAAATCTAGATATTACCACACACAGCACATTCACTCAGTGAAAAGAGTAGAATCAGGACCACAGACCTATGCAGACGTGTGAAGTGTGAACAGGTAAGATATTAGTCCTAACCCCTATCCACATTCACTCTAGCTGGATTCTCCAATATGATATCTCCGTTTTATAACTAAGGATCCCGTGTCAAAAGACCCCGTTGTCAGAAGATCCCACTGTCAAAGGATCCACGTTGCAGGAGATCTCGCTGTCCAAGGATTCCGTTTACGGGAGATCCCGCTGTCCAAAGATCCGTTTACGAGAGATGCCGCTGTCCAAAGATCCCGGACGAGCCCCAATAATGTCGTGTCCTCCTTTAAAGTGTCGTCCCTGGAGTGAGGAGAGTCAACACCCACATTATAATATTTTTTTCCTATCAATATCCTGGAGAATCCACCAGCTTCCGTCCAACACACTCCATCAGCCCAGTGGACACCTTTTCCTATCACTCTCTCACTGTCGTACTATGCCCCCTCTCATACTTCCCAACGCAACATACTCAACAACTCTTGCTTCTAAAAATTAATAAAGATTAATTTATTAAAAGAAAAGTGTAACGTATATGAGACGTGTATGCGAAGAAAATGTGTGTCGTGTATTATAACATAAATGTATATGTCAGCCTTCAAAGTTCAGGATCAGAGTGCACATCATCATGGCAAGGATTACACGACATCACACGAGTCAGTACAATAGACCTCACCGAAGTCGTATCCTTCTCTCCAGACATGTCCTCCTCCAGGAGCTCTGATGACCATGAGATCTGAATCCCATGTAAATATATAATCCGTGGAAAATACTATTATTGTTCCTAACACAACGGTTCCTATTAGTTCTGTATTTTCACTATTAAACAGTCAATGTATCTAGACAAAAAAGGCTTGCTTTATTCACTAGATATAGTCTGAAAGTTCTGATTTCCTTGATACGTGGAACAACTACACTTCAATGTTTGGTTTCATCTAATGTGAACATCAGTTCCTACTGATCTAGTTCCACATGGGCTGAACATCCATCACTTCAGGTGTGTTAACGATTGGTATGCACTCATGTAGGATACATATACCATTAGGCTCCACCGAGCAATGTGTATTAACTTCTTCCGTTGCGAAAGTTGCTGGCCCATCTCTCTACATCATAATTTATCCGGGATCGGATTTTTCATTGGTTCCGGGTTCTTCATTCCAACCAGAGGAAACCTGTAAAATAAATCATACAACTGGTGATAGCCTCCCCGTCACTGATCTCTATTAGATGATCGTGGCCATCGGCCTCGCTCAGAAAATACAGTGAACCTGTCAGGGACAGATGAACTGAACACATAGGCTTTCATCAGGCCAAGACAAGAAGAAAAAAAATCAACAAACAGAATGCGGAACCCCGCCCACCAGGGACACCTACTGGAATATCCCAATTATCCCTCATTACTCAATTCTCAACTAGTAAAGCTTATCAACACTTCACTAATCTATTTTCAACTAACAGAGCCAAGTATCACTTCCCTACTCTAGCTAGTTTTCCACTAACAGTGCTAATCATCACACTATAGTTTTAACAAGGCTACAGCCTATATTAATTAGAACTAATTATAATAGGTTCTACCTTAGGCAACACCGCAGTTAGATCCAATTACATCCACTCTTGCCATGACAGGCACGTGTAAAATTAAATTAACTCAATTCGCACACGGTAGACATTTTCCAATCAGAACCGCAGTGCCGAAGCACGTCCGCTAAAATCCAAGGTTTGAGTTCAACTGTCCTCTCCAATCATGGTTTTTGGCAAAACCTAAAATTGGTCACGTGACGGTATTCTTCCTGTCCACACAGGTGTTATTTGGACATATCATCCATTGTCAAGAATCCATTTTCCCTGGCTTAGTCACTGTCAGAGTTGTCATCAGTTGTTTTGACTCCCACAACAAACCAGCGAGTTACCGTATGATACAACAACGGGTTTCCCCAACAAGCTGCCAATCTTCTTGATGTCCGGAAACTATAAATTGACAGACGGACTGTTTTCTTCCGAGCTGAGTACTTCCGCTTCCAATCCGACCTGTTTATAAACTGTCAAAGCGATGTATGATTCAGCTCACCCACTTCCCCTACACATCTGCAGCTGTTAACTTTGCCCGACCTGTGATGGCTGACATCCGATTGCAACCAGGATCCGACGGGTTCCATCTGTATTCAAATGTTGACAAACTGTCAAAGCGATGCAGGAATTTGTCTCACTCACCACCGAATGTTCCCAATCCGTCGACCAGATGTAAACACGTGCAGTTACATTTTCTGGATTTGTTGAAACAACCTTTGGCCTCGACCATGCCGCTAATTCAGAACGCCTTTTATTCTCATCACTGGTTAAATCATGTTGGACTATTATGTCACACCCCCCCCCCCCCCCCAATTCCTGTGGGGGGATGGGATCAAGATTATTTCAAGATCGCATTAATACAAGAATCAGTTACTTGATATTGTTTTTCCCTCTAAATGTTACGGTTCTGTACTTCTCGCCCTAATGAAATTCGTTTAATAACGTAAGTAGACCCGCAAATCACATTTTATGTAGATGTCTAGACTTGTTCTAGTATGTGTTATTAAATTTAGCTTCCATTTTAATGTATACTGTGTAAGGGTAAGGGGGATTTATAGGGAGGAAATTCAAAAAAAGTGGGGAGGGGGGGGGTGACGTTCTGAACATTTAGAAAAGAGGGGCATGAACCAAAAAAGGTTGAGAACCACTGTTGCAGAGTATCAGCATTTTGCTTCTTATTGGTTCACAATAGTATAAGATCTTTTCTGTAACATTTACATTCAAAAGCTGAGATTTTTCGTCTTTAGTGATTCTGGAATAATCCATCAATCGTAGATGTATATTGCCACTGGACAGCTGCATGTTCTAAAACATTTTGCTTCTATATGTTTGCTGTTGTTGTGCTATAGCTTTTTCATTAAATATTGATGAGCATGACTTGTATGTCTCTGCTTTATTTTGAACAATTCCTATTGATGTTGGTTATGAAGCAAAGATTTTCAAATATTATGACATTTTCAATTTCCTCATAGTTGACTGTAATTTTTGCTTGGCATGTAGCTGCCCTGTAATTATTATTCTGGCTATACTAACTACATAGTACCTTCATAAACTTGTCTAGCAACCCTTGGATATAAATTTAACTCTCTTATCTTCGTAACTTACAGAGAGTATGCAAGTTCAATAGAGATAAATTAAAGTACAAACCATAGTACCATTTTGTCGCCTTTTAAGGGAAAATATATTTCGTAAAAACAAATACCTAATATCCATAGTGTCTTAGAAGAACCAGTATTTTGGAAAGGAACACGTTACAGAACTTCTTGTTTTGGTTATGTTGGTTGTTAAAATTCCATTGGTGAAAACTACTGTAAAAAATACAGTCGAATGCAAGAGACGAACAGGCAGACCAAAGACGTTGTAACAAGCTACGTGGAGGGTCCCAAATAGCCTGTCACAATGTTTCCATACTATTCTATTCGCCCTGGCTGGAATAGGTCTTTGCTGCCAACCCTCCTCCGTTCCCTGAACTCACTGTCACTCTCTCTTTCGACCTCGGGGTCTATTTCATGCAGTGTTTTTCTGGCTGACACAAACCCAACATGACAATCGTCTCAGTCACTATAATTAGAATTTAATACCTTAATAAATGACAGCACAGAAAAACATCAAGACAGATTAACCTATAAAAGTCTATAAAGAAACTGAGGAGATAACTCTAGTCCAGACATGAAGCAACATAACTCTGAACATCATAGACCACAGATCTTATTATGTCCAGTTAGTTCACATCCACCTCACCCGGACAAATCCTTTGGCCTCTCTTTCCAGCGTAGGTTGTTCGAACAACAGGCTTTCAGGTTTCCGTGGCCCACACGATAGAGTCACTCAATTGGTCTGAGAAAGTGCCATGGGATCACTTGGCACAATTGTGGTTGGGTAAATAATATCAGGAGAACAGTTTGTGTATGGGGAATGGGTCAGAGTCTTTCGCTGTCCCGGACAAGGATGGGAATTAGGCGTAGGTCCAATCAGTATCAAAACCAAACACTTGACCTTAAGTCGATGTGAAGACTTGAGTTGTGATATTGTCACTCGTTTAATTTTAGTCCTGAGTCTCCCTCAAAGTTATAAACATTCTACCTGGTATGGCCAATGACTTGACCGGGCCTCATCAGTTGCCCATAGCTTTAGGCATAGAAGTTCTGTCGAGACCTTCAGCTCACTTTACGGTCAAAAGGAGGACCCTGTAGATGACATAAATTTAGTGAGCGTCTCCAGCCTAAACTTCTGGTACAGCCGACATGGAGACTCCTAATGGTCTCAGCACATCAGC
Source organism: Cepaea nemoralis (assembly GCA_014155875.1). Taxonomy (NCBI): domain Eukaryota; kingdom Metazoa; phylum Mollusca; class Gastropoda; order Stylommatophora; family Helicidae; genus Cepaea; species Cepaea nemoralis. Next base: position 50,367 of record JACEFZ010004006.1, on the reverse strand, counting down.
TGCTATCAACAAAATATATAATATTCCTAGATATATATTTATTCACCATACCTGCGTGAATTCGCCTGACCTGACAAGAGGTCCTGGATTGGCGGCGTCTTTTCTAGACTAGGCCTTTAGCTTGACGGAGTCCTGTCGTTTGACCCTAGGTACTTTTTGCCTACAAGACTCACTCTCCACACTCATACCAAGCCTTTATTATTATTGGGCACATTCATTTCCAGGCTTATCTCTCACTTGCAAACCATGCCTTTCTCACGATAAAGCTCTTGTGGTGTTGTGTGGGTAATTATCGGTATGTAAAGAAGTGTCGTTCCCCATTCCCAGCAAGAATAGGAAAGAAGATACTACTCCTTCCGGCCGCTGCTCTTGTCTGAGCTGTCGCCGCAATGTACCGGACCGTGCCTCACCTTACACGTAGAACTAGATGATATTATCGACCAGCAACTAGTCAGTTCACCCGGCCACCCTATCCGCTAAAAGATGAAAGAGATAACACAGTGGATAGCCTCTTCCGGCTCAAGAAGATAGATCATAGATTGGTGGAAACCGTCCGCACGGAGCCCTTCCCTCCTTCCGGCATACCGTAGCTATATAATGTGTTTATATTTAAATGAGAAGATGCTACTAAGTAGAGGTAAAGCCGTAGGAAGAAAGATAGCACTCGTCTATCGGCTGCCAAGACAAGCGATATCATTTGGGAAATATTTATTGTTCAGATTTGTTCCCTTGCCATGCCAAGATCAAGACGCTTAGCCAGATTGGCTAACGGTCACCCCCTCCCAATATGGCAAGACTGCCGTTTCACCAATTCATTTCAGTAGTCGAGACAATAGAGATTTATAAGTGCAGGACTAATTACAACCTAAGATTACCTTTCATACACCAGCAGTATGCTGCACTTAAAATGTCCCAATCTTCAACTTGACATCTTGACATTATGCAGTGGGTAACGGTGGGTCTAGAAACGGACATGAATTCTCCGCCCGAAGTTGAACCCGTGTGTATTTGGTGCAAGACGCCCTAGCGGGTTTTCCCCAAAGAAAAGACATATATCTAATTATTCTATTACCAAGATCGTGTTGTTAAAGTATCCCAGAGAACTATCTTCCATAGTGATTGAGCGAATAAGAGAACTGAGGGTTCCCGAAAGCTAGTTTCCCCCATGTTTACCCAAACCCAAAGAAGGCCTGAGGACATGGGCCACTGACGTTTTGTCACATAGGCCCCATCTTAAGAAAGTCGAACCCTACGAACTTTCTACTGCCAGAGGTTCTGTTCGAATGGCCCCACCCTCACATTCAACCATAGGATGCCGTGATAGAAAATCCGCTCCCTACATTCTCCCTTCCGGGGATGTATTCGACCGTGAACTGATACGGTTGTAGGAGCAATGACCATCTCATTAACCTCGCGTTCAGTTTCTTAGAAGTTGCCAAAAACGTCAGAGGTTGATGGTCGGATTGTACTTTGAACGGTACTCCATACAGATAAGGTTGAAATTTCTGTACCGCCCACACTAGAGCTAGACATTCCCGTTCGACGGTGGAGTAATTCCGTTCCGCGGTTAACAGTTTTCTACTGGCATACGCTACCGGACATAGCACCGAAGGATCATCTCGCCCTTCCTGCAACAGAGTTGCCCCAATCCCTATGTTACTCGCGTCGGTTCTTAGAACAAACGTTTTCTCCAAATTTGGGAGTTGCAGGACTGGCCTATCCACCAAAGCCTGTTTCAGCTTCCCATAAGCTTCTTCACAGCTCGGGGTCCAGACTATAGGATCTGGCGATCCTTTCTTCAGGGTTTCGGTTAACGGCGCCCCAATTTCGTTGAACCTCGGAATAAATTTCTGGTAAAACCCACACAGAGACAAGAAAGACCTAACATCCTTTTTGGATTTAGGACGGGGTGCGAGTCTGACCTTCTCAATATTCTTTTCTTCCGGTACCAGTCCCCCTGGGGTAATAGTATGTCCCAGAAATTCCAAGGATTGATAGCCAATCATGCATTTGGCTGGACGGGCGGTTAACCCTTCCTCTTTTAACCTTGTGAAGATCTGTCCCAAGGACTTCAGGTGATCCCTCAGATTGTCAGACGCGATGAGAATATCATCCATAAACGAGACCACAGAGGGATCCTTTAAAGGCTCTAATAACATTCTCATCATGCGGGTGAACACACTGGGCGCATTGCTCAGCCCAAATGGCATCACCTTGAATTCGTAATGCCCGCTCGGAGTACTGAAGGCGAGCAAGGGCCGAACCTCGGGCTTCACAGGGATCTGATAATATCCCCGGCTTAGATCAATTTTCGAAAAGTACTTTGCCTTATTTAGTCTGGCAAACAGTTGATTTGTGTTCGGTAACGGTTCAACTTGGAATGTCGTACAACTGTTTAAATGCCTGTAATCAATACATAGGCGGTGCTCCCCACTGGGCTTCCTCAACAAGACAACCCCGGCATTATAAGGAGAAGTCGAAGGAGTGATGATGTCATCGTCCAGAAGCTTCTGGATTTCGGCTTCCAGGGCCTTCTCTTTCGAAAAGGGCACTGGATATATTTTTTGGCGAACGGGGTCTTGGGTAGTCAGAGTCATATCAAACTCGACCAACCCTGTCCGCCCTGGCCGATCGGTAAGAATCTGCTGATGGGACTCCAACAAACGGATGACCAGGTCTGTTTCTTCAGCCGACAGATCAGGATTTATATGTACATCCCTATAGGTTTCCCCAGGGTGTAAAGGATACTCCCTATCCGCGTCTTCGCCCGATTCAGTTTCCATCGCGACCGCCATAGTCATGAGTGGGAGAGAAGTACCATCAGATCGTTCTTCATACTTTTTGAGGAGGTTAATGTGGAAGATTTTGGATTTCCCCCTGATCCGGATGGCATAGTTGGTGCGGGACACAACCCTTTCCACCGGGAAAGGCCCCTGCCAACCAATCTCGAGTTTATTGGAACCTACTGGAAGTAACAACAGAACCCGATCCCCCACTTTAAGAGACCTATCTTTCGTCCTTCTATTGTAGTAGGCCGCGTGTCTCTTTCTGGCCGCCCTCAGATTCTGAGATGCCAAAGCCCAACCCGTCTGGAGTTTCTTCTTTAACTCTTCGACGTATTTATATGAGGATACAACTTCTTCGGAAGTTTCTTCCTCTGTCCAACATCTCAATAGGGCTTCTAAGGGACCCTTGATTGGTCCTCCCGAATAGTAGAGTGGCTGGTGGCAACCCGGTCGACCCATGGGGAACCTCCCGATAGGCGAACAAGGCGGCTGGGATATACTCATCCCATCTGTCTGGTTTCTCTTGAGCCAGCTTCCGAAGCATGGTCATCAAGGTACCATTAAACCTCTCTACTTGCCCATTCGACTGAGGGTGGTATGGGCTTGTGTGAATGTGGTTAGTCTGGAAGATACGAAAGACTTCCTCCATCAGCTTACCACAGAACTGAGACCCATTGTCCGTTAGGATCTGGTTTGGAAATCCCAACCGAGTAAAGGTCTCCATCAGTGCATCAGCCACTCGCTTAGAGTCGATTGTGGCCAACGGTATTGCCTCGCCCCACATGGAACAGCAATCCACCATCGTAAGAATATACATATTCCTCTTCCTAGTCCGAGGAAGAGGACCAACAAGATCGATGGCAACTCTCTCGAAAGGAGAGTTCATAATGGGCATGTCGCCCAGGATTACCTGGAGCCGTCCAGTGTTTTGGTGCCACACGCTGGCACTCTGGGCACGACTTGACGTACCGACGCACGTCTCCAGTCATCTCTGGCCAGTAGTAATGGCAGGAAATGCGCTGGAGTGTTGCCCCGACACCCATATGTCCACTGAATGAAATGGTGTGTCCCATATGAAGAAGTTGTTCCCGATAGGCCTTAGGAACTACCAGCTGTCCATGCTGGCGTTCCTCCACTCCGGCTCTCCGGTACAGTAACCGATTCTTCATATAATACTGACCCCGTCTTGGTGGGTCAGAACTTTTTGGCAACTGGATAAAGCAAGGTTGCAAAGTAGCATCCTGGCTTTGAGCAGCTCGTAACTCCCCAGGCAAGGGATTCACGATCAAGGCCGGCGTCTGCTCATCTCCCGATTGAGATCTGGTTTGCATTGCCCCTACGTACATGGGTTCTGTTGGGATCCCTAGAAAGACGTAGCGACAACCCAAGATCATTGGGAAGATTGGATCGAGCAGAACGGCTGCCTGTATAGTGCCGGTAACATATTTCGATTTGATGTCCACCTTCGCAATCGGAAGAGACATCGCTACCGCACTCTTGGTCGCCGTTTGAATCTCAATAGACTCCCCGGTTAGCTGCTCTGGGCTCACTAAGTGTGAGGAAATTACGGCCTCAAACTGCAGACCGGTGTCATAGAGACACTCGACTGGTTGTCCGTTCACAAGTATCGTCTCTACTACTGGTGGTTTCTCTGAATCTTTGTTCTCAAGACCCCTCCCTTCTACCTCCCTGTTAGACCCTTCCCCGGTTTCTACAAGACAGGCAGCATAGTGAGAGTCTTTCTGTTTGCGCCTGCAATCGGCCGTATTGTGTGTGGGAGATTTGCAGTAGGCGCACCACTTTTCACTCCACTTTCTTTTAGGAGATCCAGGTGGACTCTTACCAGAGGGTTTCTTAATTGGAACTTTATCGAAAGGATCCTCCTTCTTGGTGTGGGCTGTTTTAGGGTTCTTCTTCTTTCCAGACCATGTGTCTGGTGGTCGGGGATTGGGTTGTGACAGTTCCCCATTATCCCCATGAGCTAGCACATACCTTTCCGCTAATGTGTTTACTACGTCTAACCTTTCTGCCCCATTTTCAAGCAAGAAGGTTTGCAATGGCTTAGGCATCATCCTCTTCATTTGGTCCACGACCACTAATTCTTCTAAACTTTCATAGTCGTTAGCAAATCCAGCTAATGACATCCACTTCAAAAGGTAAGACTTCAGTCTAACACTGTAGGCTGCGAACATCTCTCCTGGCTCTCTCTTCGACTTTCTGAACTGCTGTCGGTATGTATGGGCTGTCATCTGGAACCTTTTCAATAATGCTTTTTCCAGGGCCTCATAGTCATTCTCCATACCAGGTGGCAACCTTGAGTAGACCTCGTACGCTGTCCCCCTCAGGCCCTGTGAGAGTTTCAAGTTCCACTTTCCCACGTTCCAATCCCATAGCCAAAGCCATCGACTGAAATCTGTGAAGATACTGGTCGATCTTATCTTTGTGTTCATCGAACGGGAGCAATGGGAACTTCATTGCCTGGTATGGACCGCCACTAGAAGTTGTTGAGTCAGGGAGAACTGCGCCTCCAACTGCACCCTCGCTTTCCTTGGCAGTTTGAGCTTTCAGCTCCAACTCCCTCATACGGAACTCATGGTCTCTGACTGCCTGCTCGGCCTCCATCTTCCTAGCCTCAGCCTCAATTTTCTTGGCTTCGCGCACAGCCTGTCTGAAGTCTCTTTCCACTTCCTGAACATATTTCTGTAACTCCGCCCCATCATAAGCCCATCTCACGCCCTGTAGCCTGTACTTCAGCAACATTAAATTTAGCTGATGCCATCTTAAACTCAGAGGGTAAGGGAATAGGTAAATTGTATATTAAATTTCAATCTTCAAGTACACAACTGGTATATTTACACGACCACAACACGTCGTATGTCGGTCAGTCTGTGTCAGGAAGAGTATAGACAATAGCCAGGCACGGTAGGCAGAACCTATTGATAGTAGACAAGAATATCTGTCCCCTATCACTATATCAGCCAGAACTCCACCAGGATTTCAAATATCCCGCGACGTGCCCCCAGAAATTGTACCAAGCTACGTGGAGGGTCCCAAATAGCCCTGTACAATGTTTCAAAATATTCTTTCGCCCTGGCTGGGAATAGGTCCTTGCTTGCCAACCCTCCTCCGTTCCCTGAACTCACTGTCACTCTCTCTTTCGACCTCGGGGTCTATTTCATGCAGTGTTTTTCTGGCTGACACAAACCCAACATGACAATCGTCTCAGTCACTATAATTAGAATTTAATACCTTAATAAATGACAGCACAGAAAAACATCAAGACAGATGAACCTATAAAAGTCTATAAAGAAACTGAGGAGATAACTCTAGTCCAGACATGAAGCAACATAACTCTGAACATCATAGACCACAGATCTTAATATTGTCCAGTTAGTTCACATCCACCTCACCCGGACAAATCCTTTGGCCTCTCTTTCCAGCGTAGGTTGTTCGAACAACAGGCTTTCAGGTTTCCGTGGTCCCACACGATAGAGTCACTCAATTGGTCTGAGAAAGTGCCATGGGATCACTTGGCACAATTGTGGTTGGGTAAATAATATCAGGAGAACAGTTTGTGTATGGGGAATGGGTCAGAGTCTTTCGCTGTCCCGGACAAGGATGGGAATTAGGCGTAGGTCCAATCAGTATCAAACCAAACACTTGACCTTAAGTCGATGTGAAGACTTGAGTTGTGATATTGTCACTCGATTTAATTTTAGTCCTGAGTCTCCCTCAAAGTTATAAACATTCTACCTGGTATGGCCAATGACTTGACCGGGCCTCATCAGTTGCCCATAGCTTTAGGCATAGAAGTTCTGTCGAGACCTTCAGCTCACTTTACGGTCAAAAGGAGGACCCTGTAGATGACAAAATTTAGTGAGCGTCTCCAGCCTAAACTTCTGGTACAGCCGACATGGAGACTCCTAATGGTCTCAGCACATCAGCTGCTATCAACAAAATATATAATATTAATAGATATATATTTTTTACCAGACCTGCGTGAATTAGCCTGACCTGACAAGAGGTCCTGGATTGGCGGCGTCTTTTATAGACTAGGCCTTTAGCTTGACGAAGTCCTGTCGTTTGACCCTAGGTACTTTTTGCCTACAAGACTCACTCTCCACACTCATACCAAGCCTTTATTATTATTGGGCACATTCATTTCCAGACTTATCTCTCACTTGCAAACCATGCCTTTCTCACGATAAAGCTCTTGTGGTGTTGTGTGGGTAATTATCGGTATGTAAAGAAGTGTCGTTCCCCATTCCCAGCAAGAATAGGAAAGAAGATACTACTCCTTCCGGCCGCTGCTCTTGTCTGAGCTGTCGCCGCAATGTACCGACCGTGCCTCACCTTACACGTAGAACTAGATGATATTATCGACCAGCAACTAGTCAGTTCACCCGGCCACCCTATCCGCTAAAAGATGAAAGAGATAACACAGTGGATAGCCTCTTCCGGCTCAAGAAGATAGATCATAGATTGGTGGAACCCGTCCGCACGGAGCCCTTCCCTCCTTCCGGCATACCGTAGCTATATAATGTGTTTATATTTAAATGAGAGATGCTACTAAGTAGAGGTAAAGCCGTAGGAAGAAAGATAGCACTCGTCTATCGGCTGCCAAGAACAAGCGATATCATTTGGGAAATATGTATTGTTCAGATTTGTTCCCTTGCCATGCCAAGATCAAGACGCTTAGCCAGATTGGCTAACGGTCACCCCCTCCCAATATGGCAAGACTGCCGTTTCGCCAATTCATCTCAGTAGTCGAGACAATAGAGATTTATAAGTGCAGGACTAATTACAACCTAAGATTACCTTTCATACACCAGCAGTATGCTGCACTTAAAATGTCCCAATCTTCAACTTGACATCTTGACATTATGCAGTGGGTAACGGTAGGTCTAGAAACGGACATGAATTCTCCCCCCGAAGTTGAACCCGTGTGTATTTGGTGCAAGACACCCTAGTGGGTTTTCCCCAAAGAAAAGACATATATCTAATTATTCTATTACCAAGATCGTGTTGTTAAAGTATCCCAGAGAACTATCTTCCATAGTGATTGAGTGAACAAGAGAACTGAGGGTTCCCGAAAGCTATTTCCCCCAGTTTACCCAAACCCAAAGAAGGCCTGAGGACATGTGCCACTGACGTTTTGTCACAGACGTCATGGTCTAATTATTTTACAAAGTGAAAAGGCAAGCATATTGCAGGCACCAACATGTATTGCTGATAAAAAGGAACATCAGAAGACCTTTGACAACGCACACATCCCTTATTGTACCTTGAATTGCGACAGATGAGGTTATACGGCATAAGAAGATAAATATTCAATTCTGCTTGTCTCACTATTTACAAGTACTCGGCAGTAACAATTAACAAACGCTACATTAGCAAATATGCTTGAGTATGTTGCCACGAATATCATTCAGTGTTCACAATGTGTTTTTTTTTTTTTTTTTTTTTTTTTTTTTTTTTTTGCGTTCGCTTGCTTTGAATTCGAGAGTAGTCCATAAACGTGTCACTACATCTAGTAAAAATATGAATAAAATAATTTTGTGGAACTGCGGTAAAGCTGTGAAAATGTAACCAATATAAAATGACACAAAATAGTGCAGCTTTACATAATACACATGGCATAGATAGGCAAATCACCCAGTGCTGTGTTATTGGGGCTGTATAAGATACGACCACCAGAAATACACATGGCACAAGTAGGCCAAGTGTATTGCTGGTGGTCGGATCTTATAGAGCCCCAATAACACAGCACTCGGTGATTTGATCCTAAAATACGTTGTATAACAATCAACCTTACTGACTATTTCATAGGGAACTGTATGAAGGAAGCCTTGTATTTGTAGACCGGAATACTCCGCATACCTCATGTGATATGTCGCAGGCAGATTTCCAACCTCTCTCTCTCTCTCTCTCTCTCTCTCTCTCTCTCTCTCTCTCTCTCTCTCTCTCTCTCTCTCTCTCTCTCTCTCTCTCTTCTTATATATACCCTGCTCATGCCCATGTACACTAGGGTATGAATGTCTGTTGAGCGGTGTAAATGTATGTAAGTGCGCTCACGCATATCAGTCCACCCATATTAACATATATGAGTGCATAATGTGGTTTTGGTTAGTACCACCATCATGCTTGCGCCCACTCATGCTTCGTCAGTACATCCACTGAGATTGCTCAGATACCCTTATCAGACAGGTTGCCGTCCTGCCCTCCTGCCTCCGCCCCCCTTCTTTCAATGTGCTCACTGAACCATAACACCTATCACCCCGTCATCATCCTCCATCTCACTCCGTCGGTTGGATATAAAAAGAATGCATCGGAGATATTCTGAGTTACTCACAGATTGGAACTGTGAGGTAAGTATGAACATTTTTTTTTTCAGTTCTCATTTTCTCTTCATTGCTTTAATTTTTTCATTCTTTTGTTCTTCTCGTCCTGTCGTCACCTTTTGATGTAGTCACAGGAGATCTCCTTTACTATATCTTGTGTTTGTGAATGTGTTTGTTTGCTGATGAAGGTTGTGGCATAACGCTAACCACCATTATTCAGTTTACAAGACTGCACGCAAAAGAAAGGAGAAAATATATAACAATTGACTACAGGAGCAAACTGAAACCAGAACTGCAAAATTAACATCACATCAAACTGAAACTTGAACAATTGACAGAAGATGACGTCAATTCTAAGAAACATTTCATCAGCCAAAGCTCAGGAGACCATTGGACAAAACAGACATGTGACACCGCCTCTATTCGGAAACCCGCGTAGAAATATGTTAATCGCGCTCTCTTCCTAAAACATGCCTGATGAACAGACGTCAAAGCTAGTGTGACCGATTTTCAAATAGGGAGGGCAGAATGTCTGGATCCCAGGTGAGCTTGTTAGTCCTTAGATTGAACTGATGACCAGATGTATCAAAGGCCCAGGAATGGTATTCAGTGTTTGTAATGTCAATTGAAATATATTATTATAAATTAAAACCTCTGAAGTGAAAAAAATGTTTGACTGTTCCATTCTGACGACGCATGAGCCGATTCCCGGGCAAACTGACAATCTAATACTCTTTTCGAATACTGCAATCTCTGATATTCTTAAAGATAATTATTAACTTTAAGAAGTGCATAATAATACTACATTCTATTCTAGACAACTGTACGAAGTGATGATTCTAAAGCAATCTTGTGCATTTCAGCAGAAACACTGTTAAAAATGCTATCACTATCTACAGCTAAAATGACAGTTCGTGTACTAGAACAAGTGCCTTGTTCTAAAACAGACTTATCTATGCCTATTTACAAACTAGAAAGCTGAAAGAGAAATCAATCTTTCCTTTCTGCTTCATCTATTGAATAAATAGGGTTTGATGGAATAAATATTTATATTTATGTCACAATTTAATTAGATAAGGGCACTTATGAACTGCATTACATCAGGAAAGTTGTGCTTCGCGGAACACCACCAGAAGTTGACTTAACTCATTACTCAACACAACTTAACAAACACAACCACCCACAACTCAACACTCAACACCACAACAACAACAGATAATGGGAGAGGAGTTATTATACACAGAAGAAGAAGAAGTTGGTTAATTGGGAAAACACAGAGAATTATTTATACACACTATAGAAATGTTATAAATGTATGTCATTTATTTACATGCATCTTGACACTTCCTCACTCTTGTCACTGTCTTACTGTACACGTTTCACTGACCCCAGGTCAAATGAGAACTTACATACCGCGGGAACCAGTTGATACAAGGCGTACACAGTGTGATAAACTCTGAACACCCCAAATTAACCCAACACTAGATTAGAGAAAAGAGGAGGGGAGGGGGACTAGTTCCTACTTCAGGAATTTAGATTTCTTCCGACCTACTTCTAGAATATTGTATTGGAAGGATTGTATATGTTTATGTGAATCTTTACACAGTGAAATCTTGGTGGCAACCCAGTTGGCAACCCACAACCAACCAGCTGGCAACCAACTGGCCAACCAACCAAACCAGATCCCAGAGAGAGAAAGAGATGACCCACACTTGAGATGGAAGAAGACTTGGTCATGGGCAGAACTGGAGTGGATCCATCAGTCAATGGACCCAGGCTTATCCAAATCTCCCATCACAAGGGTACCTTTCTTTTAGGAACACACAACACTCAGTTTCAGGAACTGATACATAAATGTTGATTTCACTATCACCACACTTAACATGTACAACATTCAATTGTTTACCATGTTTTCACACTTGTTGACATCATGTATATTGATGCTTATTTATTGATGGTTTGTAATATTGGTCCTATATGCATGTTTCTAATTTATCTTGTGTACACCACAATAGAAATGTACATGACAGGCCAGAAGACACAGGCCCATTCAATAAATAATTACTTGTAACTGATCTTATGTTTCTTTGTCAGTTCAACCTATCTGTGATTCACCATCTTTTGTGTGTACACCTGTTGTCAAGATCTATTGAAACTTGTTGATGTGTTTAATTGTTTAAAAACAATTTAACTTATGATGAATTACTGAATGGGGAGAGGAAAGACTAAACGTCTATCAAGATCTGCTCAACATCCATGCTTTCTTAACATAAATCAGGCTGAGAGAATTCTCCAGACTTTCCTCAGATTTGATAAACTAAAAGGGGGGCTCAAGAGCTAAAAGAATCCTTGGAGAAGGGGCAGAATCCCAGTTGGTATTTATTATTTTCACCAGGGCCATAATCTATATCTCCTAGACAAAATTAAATAAGACGAGGCCTGCAGATAACTCGAGGGTCATATTCTGGGGTTATTGAAGACAGAAGAGGATAGGGCCCAACTTCTTTTGTTAGAAATGGGGCATGCACTACAGTGATCTCCCACTCCCTTCAAAAATATATGACAAAGGCTAATCGCCGCAATGTCCTGTATGTGTCGTAAATCTGTTATGTAAAGCTGCACTACTTTGTGTTATTTTATATTGTTTACTACTTTTAGTGCACTGGACTGAATTTTCTGTGTGGATTATGTATCTCTATTACCAGTGTCCCTCGCCATTAGGCGACCAACTCCGACTTCTGAGATACATGCAAATTACGTCCCCAAGTTGAAGACGAGAAGTCAACATTTTAGTCCTACTGACCTGTGAAGGGATTGAACCCACAACAACAGAAGTTGTGATCACGCGCTCTTATCTATTCTGCCATGCTGACCTCATGTTTCTAGAATGAATTCGTTATTGTGTGTCTCCTTCTGGCGATCACCGATGATAGTTGAAGAAAGTGATTATATTACAGCTAGCAGAGAAATCAATTTCTCCTTCTATGATGAGGACGTGACCTTCTCTGGTCAGGCTACTTCCATCAATCCTTGAGAGGAGAACGTCTTGTGCTGGTGTTATATGATTTATGTCCCCTTATGCTAATGATGTATAGAAAGCTGATCGCGTTTCTTGTGTCGGAAGAGGGCCACACTTATGGTAACGAATACCAGAGGTACTGATTTAAAAGCAGATAAAGACACATATTGAAGTATATGAATGGTGAAAAGGGATGAATGAAAGAACGGATTCAAATCATGCTGCCATCAGTTATACATATTTTTCGATTACATTTTAATTGCTTTATTTCAGGATATGAGATATGAAAATTGTGCACAACCCACTACTGGCAACGCTGATGATATTCCTGTACGAACCTTGTCCACGTCAGATTGGAAGCACTAGACTCGAGTTTCGCTCTCGTTGTTTGAGCCCGTTAGTAGTGTATATCCCAGACTGGACCCGGGATCGATCTCCGGATCACTGGCTTGTAATGTGGATGTGCAACCACTGACCACGCGACTCACACTGGACGCGACCAAATTTGCAATTGGACAAATTAATTTTGGAGCTGTAGCCTACATTTTAATTCACTGTACTTCTTTCCCTTCAATTGTATGTATGTGTGTTTGTGTGTGCTCGCGCGTGCGTGTATGCGCGTGTGTGTGCCTGTGCGCGCGCATGTAAGTGTATATATTTAAAAATGTATATTTTACAACAAGAACGCAATTAAATAATACATAAGCATGTTCTGATCAGATCATGTAATTCCCATTCGAAGCGACAAATAATTTTCTCCGCATTCTTACACATACAAAATCTGATGAGTGTGTAACAAGTGCATCCGTGTATCTTTGTATTTACTTCAACACACGAGAGTCCTATTAATCTTCGGTAAATTGTGACAATTCTACGTGTATATTGGAGAATGATAGCGTATACAGCAACGAGGAAATGTAAAACATATATTACAAATCTTTACATACTTATACATGATCCCAACTAAATGCTATTCCACGAGAAATATAATCAAATTGATCTAGACCTATCATCCTGATAAATTAGACAGTAAAATATAGGTTGTATTTTTAATGACTGTGCAGTGTTTGAAAATATTGCTGGTCCAAGTTTTATTTTCACTCTCTGTAAACTTCATGCAGCATAATGGGTAAATACAAAACTTGCACCGGCAATATTTTCAAACACTGCACAGTCATTAAAAATACACCCTGTACTTAGAAGACCCTGTTACATGCCTTAAAACGCTTTGGGCATCCAAGTGTTTATAGACCAATCGGCACTCTGTGAGTGATCTAGTTAGCGACACGCCGGCCGCCTTCACTTTCCACCACATTTCCTGATACCTACTTGACTTTTGACGTTTTGAATTTCCAATCCTGCACTATGCGGGTTGAAGAAATTACGACATTCAAAACTCCATTACCTCGATTTTAACACCCTCCGCTCATATCCGAATACCCAACTGATATATAATGCGAATCTTTGGTGACTTACACGTGTGACCACAATTGTAACGACATACTTAATCAGAAGTCGGCATCCCAACCCTCACATCACTTCATCTGGGCTCTACTAAAGGCTATCTCACTAGATACAAAACTGATTACACTTTGTTATTCAGATTATTTCGGTGAGCTTCCCGAAGTGCATGTTTTATAATAGTAAAGAATTCACATGTGAATCCGCCAATATATTGTGCAGTCCTCATTTGCAAATGAAGTTACACAAGCCCTGCATATCAATATATATATATATATATATATATATATATATATATATATATATATATATATATATATATATATATATATATATATATATATATATATATATATATCCCAGTTCTAACAATCTCGACAGTATTGGTCGCAAGCCACGAACACGTTCTGTGACACTTGGTAGATGCTGTTAAGATGCTGTTGTTAGACTGCTGAAAGCGACGCACAGAGCATGAACTCTGTAGCACCAGAGACGACCCCAATGGTTTCCCCAAAACACACACTCGGGTACCGAATGGCGGAGTCCGAACACCAACCCATGACCTTAGGAGTGCGAGGCAAGGGACTTGTCCACTTCGCCTCTGTTCACAGTGAGCAACTATGGCAAGAATTAAATTGTCAGAAAAATTAAATTATGGACGTCTCTAAGAAGAAAGACAAACCACAATCAACATCCTAGTAAATTAGAAAATTCAAAAACATCTGAATCCGTACAACTAACTAGGAACAATCATGCACATCTGGCGGACGATGAATAGTAGAGATTAGAGCAAGAATCTTCATAGCAAAAGTCGTCATTTGTGGGTGGAAATCATACTCACCAATACCATTTTGCCTATGTTAGTTAGAAAAGGAGTCTTTGCATGTGATCTATAATCTATAGAAGCGGATGCATGTGGAATGTGGATATTATGCAGAATAAATAAGAAACATCTAATCCAGTGGTTCCCAAGCTTTTCAAGCAGAGGGCCATATCTACTATTTTCGGTAGTTAAGCGGGCCACAACGTTATAAAATTATAAACGTCGTGCAATATCATTCTTACCTTTCTTAACTTTCGTCAACAAAATTCTAAAACTGTAAAGGCAGTCAGTGTCAGTACTACACTGCGGTCATTTTTTGGTTTAAAATCAAAAGTTCATTTAACAATAAATTTTTAATCAGTTTCGAAAATGGCTATTAATGTAATTAATTTACAATTGTAACTGTTCTTCATAACCAGTTACTTAAGTTCAGATGCCAGTTTAACAATGTCTGGGCACAAATCTGTCGTGCCCAAAGTCATGAGCGCAGCTAGGTTACTGACGGAGAGTCTGGAACTTATCATGTTTTTTAAAACAGTCATTGCAGAAAATGACTGCTCGCATCTGTAAGTCGAACGAAAACGACAAATGTATCTCTGGGCGAAAGAACGCAAGTGTTCAAATCGTTGGACAGGCAATAGTCGCCCGAATTAAATCGTATGATCAGCTGAAGGTTGCGAACTGAACAGGCGCATTCAATAATATATGAACATAAAAACCACGAGCAGGGTAAATTATCGCACGCTGATGGGGCGCTTGGAGTGCATTTTCTGAAATTCTTAAAATATATTATTTTAAATAACGAGGCCTCGCGTGCCACTTACTAACAGCTGGCGAGCCACAAGTGGCCCGCGGGCCGTGGTTTGGGAACCTCTGATCTAATCGGAGCAGAAATATGTCTCCACTCATTCCCCTAGTAACTCTTCAGTTCTCTTGACTGTTTTATATTCTCACCAGTACAATGCAATGATCGTAGCTCACAAGTTGTTGTGGATATTAAGTTGTACAGTACGTTAAAAATGGCCCCAAATGAGAAACACGAATATGTTTGTTTCAAGACTTTTAGACAAATGATAATGGTTCATACAACGCAATGATTGTGCTGTTTGTGCTTTTTGGCGACAGTGTCGTGTGCCGTAAGCTAAGCGCACAATGATATTAATAAGTCAAACAACAGTCCATGTTTAAAAACTCGAGAAGGAAAGTGAAACCATAAAACGAACTGTTCCTACTGCAACAATAAAAGTGTAGTGTGTTGTTGGTCAATTTAATGGATCTGAAAATAAAGATACCGATTGGGATTACACAATTGCTTAATGTGTGACTTCGAAAGTGCAAACCTTTCACAAATTGAGATTACATCCAGAAAACCTCTTGAGCAGTTTTGAAATTGTGTTTAGTAATCTACCAAATCACTATCAAAACACACCAAATTCAAGGCTTCAGATATATCCATGGACGATAAAATGTGCATAATCGCGAAAAACACTTCAAGGACACTAATTGGAAAAATCATCTGCCGCCATCAATTGCTGGACATCCCTGCCTGGGGCTGTTTGAAGAAGGTCGTATTCGCTCTACTTTCGGCTGTCGAATCTCGTAGATGTGAAATACATTTTCTCAAACTTTACATATGTTTTAAGTGCACACAGAAGTTGCCTAACACGTGCAATCTGGAGCCTGTAAGAGTCTAAATGTCATAACATATCACACCTGATATTGAATTTATAACCAGAGAGAAGCAATTACAAAGATTTCATTAATTGATTTATGACTCAGATCTATTAAAACCAATATTTAATTGTATTAACATTTTAATATCTTATTTATTTATTTATTAATATTATTATTATTATTATTTGTTGTTGTTGTTGTTGTTGTTGTTCTTCTTCTTCTTCTTCTTCTTCTTCTTTTTCTTCTATCTTCTCTTCTTCTCCTCCTCCTCCTCCTCCTTCTTATTCTTCTTCTTCTTCTTCTTCTTCTTCTTCTTCTTCTTCTTCTTCTTCTTCTTTGTTCTTCCTCCTCCTCTTCTTCTTCTTATTGTACTTACGTCTGTTGCAACCTAATAACAAACGACAAGTTTATAATAAACTTTCAAAATAATTTTCAGAACATAATTTTTGGAAAACATAATATTTGTATTTGTTCCAATTGGCATTAAAGTATTAAATTCTCTAAAAAGAATACAATAATTATTTAATGTGTCGGAAATATGTTAATAACAGATAACATTGTTTCAATCATCGATGCATATAAAAATATAGTGGATTTATCATGGCACGCTGAGTGACTTTGCAACAGTACTCCGGTACATCACATAAAGGTTGCAGACATCTGATACAGAAGAACAGATGCACATGCTTAGGAGGTCAACACAAATGACAACAAAAGAAATAATACTCTCCTATATCAAATGGTATACATGTATGAGTTGTATGAATGCATTATGGAAAAGCACGCATGTGAGTAGGACATCATCATCAGCAATTGCCACGCCAGCTGGCGTAATGTTCATGACACTCCACAGACCTCGGTCATTGGTTTTCTCGATCAACTCTGCTGATGATAATTCTCCATGCCACAGTTTCAATCAACCCAGCATAATTTATCGTTGTCTGCCTCTGCCTCTCTTCCCCTCTATCTTTCCAGTTGTCACGATGTTCTCCAGTACTTCGTCTCATCACATGAACGAACGAACGAACGCAACGAACAAACTTTATTTTCACAGGGTAAAAAATTGGGCACTCGGGCCCGTCTAAAATTCTGCCCTTTTATCATTCTCTTTCATACATTATTTCATTCACACATCATTCAAGGCTAACTGAGAACAGCAGCAATATAAAAGATATGCATTATAACGGCGTGGGGAACATGCAGAAAATCAATACTACACGGCTCAGTAATATTAATGAATGTTGTGGCACTTGTTATTAGTTATGTGGAATATACTGGTCTACCAAAAGTGGACTGGCTGTTATACTAGGGTTTTATTATTATTATTATTTGTATTATTAAGTGGCGGGTAATCTGTACTGAGATATTGTTCCAATAATTTGCGATTATATGTTTAGGGAATTGTGATGTCTTTGATTTCTTGTGAAAGATTTGTCAACAGCTGAGTACGTTAAGCTTGCTTTGTGTAAGTCAATCCTAGGCTTCGAAATGCGTAATATAATTAATCGTTTACTGTGTCTAGCATTATGTTTAAACAATGGCCAAATGTAATTTGGGGCATTCCGATGTAGGATTTTGTGAATTAGTTTGGCTTTATCGAAAAGCAAGCATTTGCCGAGTGGTAGTAACTGCAGGCGTTTATGCAGGGTAGGATTTTCAGTTAAATGTTTGCTATAAATTAAACTCATGACCCGTTTCTGGAGTAAGTAAAGTCGCTTAGTGCTTCAATTGGAACAACCGTCCCAGATTGTAGAGCAGTAGTCAAAATGTGTCTGTATGTGAGAAGTATAGAATATTCTCCTTGTGTCCTCAACAAGGAAATTTTTAATTTTGGCGAGTTGGTAGACTTTTTCGCTGTTTGTTTAACTAGCGCTTGAGCGTGGGGATTAAAGGTGAGATTTCTATCAATGATGAGGTCTAATGTTTTGTGCTCAATTACACTTTCTACTGGCATGTTATCGATCTGAAGTTGAAGTGATCTGTGTGAATTTAAAGTTTGAAGTCTTTTTCTCGTTGTTAATAACATTCATTTTGTTTTAGTGATGTTAATTTGCATACGGTTCACATAGCTCCACCTAACTACATTATTTAATTCTTGTTGCAAAGACGACTCCAGCAAATTACAGCAAAAGCGTTTATATACACTGTACAGTCGTCTACAAACAGATAGCTGACGACGAAAGATGCCTAGGTTGATATATATGGCAAACAATAGAGGGTCAAAAATAGAGCCTTGCGATACTCCAGTATTGAAGGTAGTGGTTTGAGACATAGATTTATTATGTGGTACAACTTGCTTTCTGTTTGACAGAAAAGTTGTTGTTAGAGTCACTACATTAGCGCCAGTTTTCATTGTCTCTAGCTTTTAATTATAATAATATGGTCTATCATATCAAATGCTTTCCCGAAATCGATAAACACAGCTCCACCTAGACTCTTGTTGTTTATATTCTGGTGCCATGACCAACGAAAGCTGTTTGTCTCTTTCTTATTGTTGTATGTGATGTTCTAGGGATGACATTGCGTAATGTTATTCGCAATATGTCAGTATGTAGTTGTTTACAAATAGTTCCTAAAATACAAACATAAACGCAACAGAGAAGAGAGAGAACACATAACACACACGCCTACGACTTGTTAACACAGGGCAAAACAACAGCCCTGGACGCGTGACTGGGCATTCCTTTCTCGTGCCACAATTAACTCTCGTAAGAAGGACATATTGACACTGCTGACCTAAGACTGGGATTCGAGTCTGGGTTCTTGATTGCTGACGGATGATCGGGTTAAGTGTTCTTATGTTTGTGGATATTCGTCATGATAAGATTTCGGATGAAAGCAGTGCTAATCTTTATGCAATGGTCAATGTGTAGTTTGAAAGAGGACGATTAGGAAGACTGAACGACTATTTATCCATCACGCACAGGCACTCACACAGAGTGACTGACTTACAAACACACACACACGCACGTACGCACGCACGCACACACACACACAAACACACACACACACACACATGCATACAGAGTTCTCATCCAATGAGCTCTTAGAAGTTCCCTCCCACGCTAAAACCAGTCCTATTTTTTCACTTCCTTATATAACTACTAGAGTGGTTAGTACTCTTGGCTGCCGAGTCAAAGTAATATACTGGACCCATTTACACGCCTCAATGCGTATTAGCCATATGGTGTTACACCCATGTTTGTACTGAACAAATTTGCAATCTAGTAGCGATTTGGTCACAATCGCACCAGCCGCCTCTGCTTCCCAAGACAAATCCTGCCACCAATATTAGGATGCAGCAGCCTAAGAGCCCAGATAAGCCTTGGGAAATCCACCTCGATGAAGTCATAGTCACCACCGTTGTCTACCAAGACTGAGATCCTCTCACCAGCAAAGCCATACATATTTGTTCCAGCCGGAGGCAGAAATATTTGTTCCAACTAGTGCGACTCTGAGGTCGACGTGTTTCATAAAAACTAGACACCAGACAAATATGAACATTTTCCCGAAATTATCACAACGAGGGAGACAATTGAGAATTGATCTAGCAAACCCCGCCTCATACGATGTGGCCTAGAATAAATGTAGATCCAAACCTTCACATCACTGTGACAGTTCACTATCTCTATAAGACTACCGTTTTTTTTTTTAGAAGACTGATGTTTAAAATTGGATGAGATTCTGTACAACAGTTGTGTGGGTATGTATGTATGTATGTATGTATGTATGTATGTATGTATGTATGTATGTATGTATGTATGTATGTATGTATGTATGTATGTATGTATGTATGTATGTATGTGTGTATGTATGTATGTATGTATGTATGTATGTATGTGTGTATGTATGTATGTATGTGTGTGTGTATGTATGTATGTATGTATGTATGTATGTATGTATGTATGTATGTATGTATGTATGTATGTATGTGTGTGTATGTATGTATGTATGTATGTATGTATGTATGTATGTATGTATGTATGTATGTGTGTGTATGTATGTATGTATGTATGTATGTATGTATGTATGTATGTATGTATGTATGTATGTATGTATGTATGTATGTATGTATGTATGTATGTATGTATGTATGTATGTATGTATGTATGTATGTATGTATGTATGTATGTATGTATGTATGTATGTATGTATGTATGTATGTATGTATGTATGTATGTATGTATGTATGTATGTATGTATGTATGTATG
The DNA here is from genome assembly GCA_014155875.1 of Cepaea nemoralis. Lineage (NCBI taxonomy): Eukaryota > Metazoa > Mollusca > Gastropoda > Stylommatophora > Helicidae > Cepaea > Cepaea nemoralis. The sequence continues at coordinate 30,051 of JACEFZ010004006.1, read as the reverse complement.
TATGTATGTATGTATGTATGTATGTATGTATGTATGTATGTATGTATGTGTGTGTATGTATGTATGTATGTATGTTATGTGTGCGTGCGTGCGTGCGTGTGTGCGTGTGTGTGCGCGTGCGTGTGCATGTGCGTGTCCGTGTGTTTGTGTGTGTGTTTGGGGGGGGGTCGAGGGGGGCAAATACGCGCTGTACAAATTCGTTTGTATCCTGATAAGAAACTAGCCACCTCCAGCTCAAACAGAACATGAACATATATTCCTGCAATAAGGAATCGATTTTCTGCAATCGGTTGCAAATTGCGGACTTAGCGTGGGCTTTGAAAGGGATTGTGAATTCGCAACAAAAAAGAGCTACTGCATCAGCGCAAACAATAATATAAATCTCTGTTTTGAGGCGCTCAATTAAAGGTTATAAACAATGAGCTTTAAAAAAAATAAATAAATAAAAACCGCAAGCGAAATCGGATGTCACATGCAACATTCACATTGTGAGAGGTTCACATATACACCAACATTACTGTGTAACTGGTCCAGGGCAGAACGTGGCTCCCAAAAGTGTCTCGATCTCGTGTTATTTCTACAACCTCATGCACAATCATAAGCCCAAACCCACAGATCAAGCTAAAGCCGTAAAACCATCTATCTACAAAGACAAACATGTCTAAAGTGAGGCCTATGTCCATCCTTACTAAAATCCCTGCGACGAATAGCAGGGTGGTGGCAGAAGTTGGAAAGATTTTCTGAGAGATGGAAGAAGGAAGAAAGGAAGAAACCCAAGGGACGAATCCTGCAAAGGGCAACGCCTGGAACCACATGATGCCGTCATTATCATACTGAAAAGTACAATGGAAACTGCATCTGGTGACGTCACTGGCATAAAATCTACCACACGTGAAAACATAGTTAAGCAACGCAAAAGGAAATAAAATACAGCAAACCCTGTACAAAATATTATAACCAACACTGCATAAGACAGGTTGAACGAGGTCGATACTTCCCTCAAACGACCGATCGAACGAACGAAACCATTCCCAATGTTTCTGCATTGTCCTGTGTCCATTGTTCCACTGGTCGAACCCTGTCTGTTCTTCCCAAAGCTATTCTTCCCGGCTCTGTTGTGTCCAGGTCACTGCTACGTTTATTGTGACCACATTATTTCAGTTTCCGAGACATGAAACTGTTTATAAGCCGATTTTCATCCAAGTTCAGATCTTGTAGAATGGCAGTATTTTTTTCTTTTTTATCCACATTATCCTAATTTCTTGTTTGTAATATTACGAATGCCTTAAAGAGGCTGGCGAAACTAGAACATTATATGCAACAATAAGAAAGAGACAAAGAAGTTTTTTTTTAGTTATGTGATGAGGAGAGAGGCGCAGGAGAACATCGTGACAACTGGAATGATCGAGGGGAAGAGAAGCAGAGGCAGACCACGAGAAATGATGCTGGATGGATTGCGACGGTGGCATGGAGGAATATCAACGGCAGAGTTGATCCAGAAAACAAAAGACAGAGAGCTGTGGAGAGTCATGAACGCCTACGCCAGTCGGCACGGCATTTGATTTTGATGATGAATATTATAGCGCGAAAGCCTCAATTTTCTTCTTTAGTGGCTGAAACCTGGTCAGTGGCTCACATTTACATGTTGACATACGAAAGATGCACGATTTTACAATGTGTAGCTTGTATGCTCGTATTGTCCCATAGGTTCTTAATAGTGTTTAAGCTCGTCATTGCTATGGCCTCCCAGAATTTGATTTCTTTTGAACTGTTCCCACTAATGTTAATTATGGAGTAAGTAGATTATAATTACACAACAGTAGTAATACATTCTGGAGCCACGGTCAGATGACAGAGGGAGATTTCATATCATACGGAAAAGACAATTAGAGACACACGAATAATTTGGTAATGGCACGTACGTGGGTGCAGGATATAGCTAAAACAGAAAGGCTTTGGGCAAGTTAGCTGACAGTCTACGCTCCATTAGTAGAGTAAAGAGCATAAGAGACGTAATAAATTGCGGTTGTTGCTGTTGCCGAAGAGAGCCATCTTTTTGTGTCTATACGAAAGAGGATTAGGAGGCGGCTGATTCGATCAATCTTAGCCAGGAAATGTCTGCTACAATGAAGGCAGCCGAGAGTTGACTGTCGATAAGACGTAAGTAACAGGACTGTCCATTTTCTGATTACATACCACTGAGTAGCTTTCACGACAGCCAAGTGTTTCATAGTCACCGTATTTGAAACGATTAGGTTTCTACGAACACGGCAGCAATTCAACAGTGGATTCTTTTAAACGCCTTGAAACTTATTTGGTAAGGTGCCAGTCCCATATTTGTATAGACCAAGCGATACTTAGTTGGTGATGCGATACACATCATCATCATCATCAATCATCATCATCATCATCATCATCATCACCAATACCATTATTTGCTATGCCGGTAAGGGTTGGAGGTCATGTTTCGCAATGTTTTACGATCACCAGATTCGTGGATCAGCTCTGTGTTCTTATCCCAACCATGTCGCTGGTCAAGCCATCTAGGTATTTACTTTCTGCCTTCTCCTTGCTCTTTTTTCCTCAATCTTGCCAAGTGTCACAAGTTCTCCAGTTTATGTCTTCTCATAACGTGCCCAATAAAACTGTGACTGCATACTTCGAATTTCTCGAATCAATTTGCGGTACTTTATTAAAATGTCTTTGTGTAGTCTATAGAACGTTCAATTACTGTTCTCAGCAAGTACATAGCATTTACCGTGTCCTTGCCTTATACGAACCTGCAATTTGCTTCCCATATTTCAGATTGTAATTTCTTCCTAACTCTTTGCATGGTGATTATTAGCAAAATCTTCGTGATGTGGCTCATTATGCTAACTGTTCGGCGCTGATCACATTCCAAGGTTACTGATTTCTTTGTTATTGCTATAAATATAGATTTACATAATTCAAGAGGTATATTTCCAGTATCATATATTGTGTTAATCAGGCTGGTGACTTGGTCTATTCCATATTCCTGTAAGGCATTGGTAATTTCTACTGTGATTTCATCTGGAGCCAGTTGCCAGTTTTCAGAAGGTTAAGAGAATTCTGAATCTCCATCCTCATAATTGACGGTGCTTCATTATTATATATCATATTGGTCGTCTCTTGTATCATTATGAAGGTCTTTCACACATATATTTAAAATCTTATCTTTTTCTATTATGAGTTTGCCTTCTTTGGTGTTTAGACAAACCGTTGATGCATCTGTTGTTTTCTTAGTCTTCTTCTTCTTCTTTCGTTCGCCTGATCTATGTTTATAACTGCAATGTTGTCTCTTGTTTTCTTAGTAATGTAATTAATTCTGTTGCGTGAGTAATTTGGTATTCTGGGTGCTGTGTTGGTTTTCAATTTCCCTGAAATTTTCCCCAATCCGTGCTTCTTTTGCCTCGTTGCACAATTTCACAATTTTCATGTCAATCTCTTCATATTTGTCGTGGTGATTTTATTTATTTATTATTATTTCCAACTGATTCACTGCCAAACAAAAAGTGGGTTTGGACCAAACAGAAATTGATGGCAGAAAATGGGAAGTAGGGGTGTGCGCATGGAATGTCAAGCTGGTTATGCGTCGAAACAAATTTGTCCATGCAGCGAGGTGCTGTCGTCATTTGGAGGTGACAAGTTCGAATCCCGGTCGGTAACTATAGCTTTCAAATTTTATGTTGTCTACTACGTCCTCTAATCTCTACTTCCTAATGCTCCTTCTATGAGCGCCAAAAAATACTATGTGTGTTTATTTATGTACTGGCCATTGTTACGTCGAAGTTCAAGCAACGTCAAGTTAGATGTAAACGTACCGGTAAGTAATGCCATCAAGGAAAAGATAAATGTATTAGATGCAGTTTCAAGTGAAACACTCACGAGAGACCTGTCACTTCCAATAACACCACCGCTTCCTTTTTCTTATGAAAACAAGTGTGCCATTACACTCGCTCAACTGAGGAAAATCATGACCACGTCAAAGCAACGTCCAGTTATTTACTTTCTCCACTTCTCCGATAGAAAACATCCTTCTAGTTCATTTTTAAAAAAAAAAGCTTTCCTATTCATTATTCACATGTAGTGCTGGCAGACAGGGTCAATACGATTACCACGTTCTAAGTCGGCAATCCGATCGTTGGTGAGAATGAATGAGACACCGTGAGAGATGGCAATGACAAGAAACATTGATTTCTACCTCTTTCCGGGGCTGCTTCTTTGCGTTTGTATTTACGGCTACTGTCAGCCAGCGTCTGCTGATACATTTGTTTAGAGGCGATCAAATGGTTAAGTATTCTTTCATGACGTTTTCTAAAACAGAAGTAACACCCCAAAATGCTTCTAAAAGCAGGAGTGTAAGTAAGTACACGGTAAGGAAGTAAACAAAACTTATACAAGCCTTATGGCGCATTAGAAGCGGGTCGTTAGTGTAATCGTTAGTGGGTTATGCAGTTTATGTTATGAGTGCGGTCGGACGAGGTTGCGATACCCGCGCTCGTCGTCCGCTAAGAGAGAAAGAAAAGACTGGCCACATACTCCTCCGTACATGCAGGCCTACATAATGTGATGACCCTGACTTTGCACAGACACATATCAGGTTCAAATTTTTATATTTTATGTGAAGTCGATGTAGGCACATGGAGCTAGACCGGTATGTTTATATTTTATGTGAAGTCGATGGAGGCATGTGGTGCTAGACCGGTATGTTTAAATTTTATGTGAAGTCGATGTAGGCACATGGAGCTAGACCCGTATGTTTATATTTTATATGAAGTCGATGGAGGCACATGGAGCTAGACCGGTATGTTTATATTTTATGTGAAGTCGATGGAGGCACATGGAGCTAGACCGGTATGTTTATATTTTATGTGAAGTCGATGGAGGCACATGGAGCTAGACCGGTATGTTTATATTTTATGTGAAGTCGATGTAGGCGCATGGAGCTAGACCGGTATGTTTATATTTTATGTGAAGTCGATGGAGGCATGTGGTGCTAGACCGGTATGTCTATATTTTATGCGAAGTCGATGTAGGCACATGGAGCTAGATGGGTATATTTATATTTTATGTGAAGTCGATGTAGGCGCATGGAGCTAGATCGGTATGTTTATATTTTATGTGAAGTCGATGTAGGCATGTGGTGCTAGACCGGTATGTCTATATTTTATGTGAAGTCGATGTAGGCACATGGAGCTAGATGGGTATGTTTATATTTTATGTGAAGTCGATGTAGGCGCATGGTGCTAGACCGGTATGTTTATATTTTATGTGAAGTCGATGTAGGCACATGGAGCTAGACCGGTATGTTTATATTTTATGTGAAGTCGATGGAGGCACATGGAGCTAGACCGGTATGTTTATATTTTATGTGAAGTCGATGGAGGCACATGGAGCTAGACCGGTATGTTTATATTTTATGTAAAGTCGATGTAGGCATATGGAGCTAGACCGGTATGTTTATAAACCAGTCGCCACTCTGTGAATATTATGGTCAGTTTCATGCTGGATAAGTGGAATAGCCTGGCGATGGTTGAAAACGAATCTGATATCGCATTCATTGTTACAATAACCGGGTTATACTTATTATTTTTCTTTTTTCTTTTTCGAATATCCTTTACAGGACACTGCAGTCAACACCAGCATATTTCAGCTGCTGTTGATGTTTTGGCAAGTTTTACGTTCAGAAGTTTGCCATTGCTCTCTGAACGACTTGTTCACATTCTTCCGTAAGTAACCAGCGCGACGCGATCCGCCGCCGAATCTCGCGCAGCTGTCTTTAATATACAATCTGTGTATAGCTCGTTGTGTGTGTGTGTGTGTGTGTGTGTGTGTGTGTGTGTGTGCGTGCGTGCGTATGTGTGTGTGTGTGTGATTTAGATATTATATTATGCCCTTAATGTATAAATGCAGAAGTAGATAGGGAATTATTAAGGCCATTTACATAGTATAAGACATAAATTCATAGCAGTTTAGTTTAGTCGACGGATCAACCTCACGGCACACGGGTGTAACCCATAAGTGCTCCGTTCTACTCCTAACTCAAGCCTGAGTCCGGAGGTCTCCGCTCAGTGCACGAACTCCGTAGCACCGGCGAAGATCCTGAAATACTTTGGGTAGATTTTTAACTGGAAATGTCACTCATAGCAGTAGATGAATAGAAGTAGATATTAGCGGACACAGTGGACATAACACCTGACAGCTAAAGTGCGATGTGCAGATGGTCGTACGTTGAAGTACACCTGTTCCTTCTGCCAGGCCTGTCATCATTCTAATCCTAGCGAGGCAGCATTTAGCTACATATATTTATATTGTCTTATGTGTCCTCTAATATCGATTTGTTTCAACTACTTCTATAAATGATATTCATTGTTGCTGCTGCCTTATCAGTTATGTTGATTTCCTGATCTAATTATAATTTATTGTTGACCCCTCCAATTATAGATATGTGAAATGGTCAACTATCTCCAGCTTAGCGTCATCAATAAGGAATACGCAGTTTACGTCTAGCGTCATAATCTGTTTCTCTTTTTGCTAATTGTTAAACCACATTCATAACAGGCATTGGAGAATGCAGATAGCAGGTGTTGTAATTCTTTCTCAGAGTGGGTGGTAATCGTATCTTCATATGCAGAAAGAAACTCTCTGATCAGTATTCGCTTAACTTTATTCTTGGTCTTCAATTTCTGAGCATTGTAGAGGCTACCATATGAGCGTGATTGAAAGTATATGCCACAATCCTGATCACGGAAGCAAATTTTAATAGAAGTGAAAAGTATATTCCAAAGAGGGTGGCGGAAAATACACAACGTTGCTTAACTCCACTTGTGATTGTAAACTATTCTGAAAATGCACAATCAAACTTGATTATCCCTTCATGCTTGTGTGGAACGAGTCTACGACTGACCGACGACATGGGGGGCAGCCAATCTTCTTTAGCACCTGGAATTGATCCTCACGACTAACCAACTGAAATGTCTTAGTGAGATCGATGAAATCATAAACAGCCGTTGATTCTTTTCATAACATTTTTGGTGTGTGTGTGTGAAGCTGTAGCAATCTCATCTCATCATCTCATCTTGTTCCTCTTGTACCTTGCGGTGTCGCGGTGAAGTATAAACAGCGGGAGTGTGCCTGACTATGAGCTTCATGTATCGAGATCCCTATGGACTCAGCTATTCCCTCTGCTCATCATTTACGTGACCGCACTCTTTCTCTGTTTCCTTTTGGTCTGTATATCAATGCCTGTTGTGCTATACTGTTAGTAGGTAAGCTAGTTAACATGATGTTTTATGATCATATCTAGCACTGCTATAACAGTGTGCTTTGGGGTGTTTATGGGTGAGGGATATGTGTGGGCAGGTGGGGAGATGTGTTTATGGGTGGGGATGTTTGTATAGGTGGGGATGTGTAGTTGAGAGGTGGCGAATATTGGGTGGGTGAGTAGGTGTAGGTTGGCTGATGTGAGTGTGGGTGGGTGGGGAAAATTGTGAGAGTGCGGGATATGTGTGTGGATAGGTGCGGGATGTGTCGGTTGGCGGGGGAATGTGTGTGTGTGGTTTCTTCTTCTTCTTCTTCTTCTTCTTCTTCTTCTTCTTCTTCTTCTTCTTCTTCTTCTTCTTCTTCTTCTTCTTCTTCTTCTTCTTCGTCTTCTTCTTCTTCTTCTTCTTCTTCTTCTTCTTCTTCTTCTTCTTCTTCTTCTTCTTCTTCTTCTTCTTCTTCTTCTTCTTCTTCTTCTTCTTCTTCTTCTTCTTCTTCTTCTTCTTCTTCTTCTTCTTCTTCTTGGTGTGTGAGGATGTATGTGTGGGTGGGAAAATGTGTGTGGGTAGGGAAATGTGTGTGGGTGGGGAAATGTGTGTGGGTGGGGGATCAGTGGGTGGGTGGCGGTATGTATGTTTGCCTGGTTCCGTGTGAGTGCGTGGAGGTATGTGTGGGTGGGTGGGGGAGGTTTGGTGGGTGGGGGATGGGTGGGTTGGCTGCGGGATACAAGGGTGGATTGGGGATGTGTCTCACAACATAGCAATATGCACTGTTTATGTTTGCAACTTTCATTTGACAATTCTTTTTTTTTTTTTTTTTTGGTTTTATCATGTGAATGTATCATGCGTAATGTGCATTGTTTATGCTTACAAAATCCATTTGACAATGTTTTTTCCCCTATATTAATGTAACATGCACATTTGGTGAATGAAAGATGAGTGATTGAAAGGGCCGAATGTAAGACGGGCCTGCATGCCCAATGTGTTACCCTTTTACAATAAAATTTGTTCGTTCGTTCGTTCGTTTGTTCTATCTATCTATCTATCTATCTATCTATCTATCTATCTATCTATCTATCTATCTATCTGTCTGTCTGTCTGTCTGTCTGTCTGTCTGTCTGTCTGTCTGTCTGTCTGTCTGTCTGTCTGTCTGTCTGTCTGTCTGTCTGTCTGTCTGTCTGTCTGTTTGTCTGTCTGTCTGTCTGTCTGTCTGTCTGTCTATCTGTCTGTCTGTCTGTCTGTCTGTCTGTCTGTCTGTCTGTCTGTCTGTCTGTCTGTCTGTGTTCGGCCCCTTCCCGTTCCCGTTGCGGGGAAAATGGATTCGAAAATTTTCACATATCTAAAATAGATCCATTATATTTACGACGGCCCTTTCTTGCGGGAATAATGGGTTCGAAAATGTTCATGTATTTAAAATAGATCCATTATTTTTACGACGTCCCTTTCCCATTCCGTTGCGGGGAAAATGGGTTATAAAATTTTCACGTATTTAAAATAGATGCATTATTTTTGTGAAAACTGTGAAAATGCCTTAAAGATTTTATCATTATATTATAACGCATATGACTATAGATAACTACTTTAAACATTGTCTGAAACTTAAGTAAAATACAACAATTGTTTAAATTACATAATACTACAGGCTACTAAAAGTTATGTTATTCGATATAACTTTTCTTAAGTTAAGTCCCCTTGCAATATTTTAATTTAATTCAATTTAATACGTAAATAACTGTTTTTAAACTAACAAACTATGCCAGTTGGCTTGGCGGTAATGAGAAGAACGTATGTAGAAAATTTAATCTCAATCGGATGGACCGTTCGCGAACCCATAAGAGACATACAAGGACACAAAGACACACACAAAATTTCTCTTTTATATATATACTAGCTGACTCGGCCCGGCTTCGCCCAGGAACTGGCGGGGATCTATCTATCTATCAGTCTGTCTGTCTGTCTGTCTGCTTGTTTGTCTGTCTGTTTGGCTGACCCGGCCCGGCTTCACCCAGTCCCTGGTGGGGAGCATCTCATTTAATTCATATACGTAGTCATATAAGCTCCCGTTCCCGACTATCTGTCTGTCTGTCTGTCTATCTATCTGACCCGGCGTGGCTTCGCCCAGCTCCTGGCAGGGGTCGTCTCATTAAATTCACACAGTAACTTAAAAGAATGTCCTTCCACACACCATCCATTATTTTTAATGAAAACTGTTTTTAATCGCCTACATGACTGTACATAACTTCTTTAAGCATAAAAAGATGAGTTACAATGTTATGCATTATGCATTATTTTTATGAAAACTTAGAAAATGCCTTAAAGATTATATCATTATTTATTATAACTCATATGCCTGTAAATAACTATAGGCAAAGAGTTTATAAATCTTTGAAAACCATGCAACAATATGACTATAAAGTATATAGAAATGTTATTAACAGTTATGCCCCTTGAAATAACTTTTCTAGAGTTAAGTCCCCTTGCTATATAGAAATTATCATGAAAAATGAAATATTAAATTTTATTAAGTAAGTAGCCGATGTTACACTAAGAAACTATTACAGTCGGTTGCACAGGAATGAAAGGAAGACGTGTAGAAAGTTTCATCTCAATCGGATGTACCGTTATCGAACGCATCCAATACATTGCCAACCACATACAGTCTCTTATATATATATATATATATATATATATATATATATATATATATATATATATATATATATATATATATATATATATATATATATATATATATATATATATATATGGCTAATCTGACGGCTTCTTCAATTTCTGATTCTGATTCCAAGGTGACATATGTGTCAGTTTCTTGGATTCTTGTGGCATCTGATGGAATGCTGAGAAATTGTTCGAAGTACTTCATCCATCTTTATTTATTTATTTATTTATTTATTTATTTATTTATTTTTATTTATTAACTTATTTATTTATTTATTTATTATTTATTTATTTATTTATTTTTATTTGAGGGCGGGGGGGGGGGGGGGGGAGTGGGGGGAGAGATACGTTTTTATTCAATTATTGATTCTCCTTTTTCGCTGTCGCAATGAGAAAATTATATATGTGGTAGGCCAATTCCGTCGAAAGTCACACTGTGTTTCGGGGTAGACTTGATCTACTAGGACCTGCAGTCCTCGCAAATATTTTCCCAACAATACACGGAAGTGAGACTTCGTTATGGTTGTTACAGTCACTCCATCCCCCAAGTTCTTGTACAGTGTTATGATGCCTGCATCTTTGAAATCATATTCGAGAACACAGGAGTCGAACGTGAGTCCGACTGTGCTAATGAAATTTTCAGCGTAGCCTCCAAGCGACTGCACTACCGCGATAGCTATCACGTAGACGACCATTAGTTTCACTGGCCTGTACATATAGCTGATGTAACTGCAGAATTATGCTCTCTCTCTCTCTCTCTCTCTCTCTCTCTCTCTCTCTCTCTCTCTCTCTCTCTCTCTCTCTCTCTCTCTCTTGCTCAACACACATTCTCTCTCTCTTTCACTCTCTCGGTCTCTCCTCCCTCTAAAATTCTTGTCTTTCTCTCTGTGACTCTCCTCTCTCTCTCTCTCTCTCTCTCTCTCTCTCTCTCTCTCTCTCTCGCTCTCTCTCTCTCTCTCGCACATTATTTTCTGTCTCTTCCTCTGTCATTCTTCTCTCTCGCTCTCTCGCGCGCTCTCTCTCTTATTCATTTATTTCTCTCCCTGTCTCCTATCACTCTCTCTCTCTCTCTCTCTCTCTCTCTCTCTCTCTCTCTCTCTCTCTCTCTCTCTCTCTCTCTCGTATATTAAGACAAGGTTATGCTACAATAGCATCCATATATCCGAATAACATTCTTGACTCGTTCAGTTCCCCTCCCAGGGGATATAATTCATACCCTTTCCCGGTCTGTGGTAAAACTGTATAGATTACTTTTCCTGAATGGCGAAATGGAACCCAAAAAAAACTCCTTTCACTTTGTAGTCATGTCCGATTCCAGATTTCTGGTTGCGAAATCAATTCTGATCGATTGGAATTCCCGCTTCTGACTACCCCGGCACATGTTGGCTTCAATCCCGATAAGATTCTGGAATTCTGACATAGTCCAGTGCCGAGAGAAAGTTAAACATTGCTGCCCCGAAACACGAGGCAGCGGTAAACAGCGAATAATAGCTTTCCCTCCTCCACCACAGCGGTAAGAAATTATAAAACCACTGACCAGAGCAGGATAAATTTGTGCAGTTGTTTATTGCGTGAGTTAGGTTCTGTACCTGTTGCCTGTTGCCTTCAGGCAGAGTCTGGTACACTAAAATACCGCCAATAAAAGTACATCACGTTCAGTTTAAATAAGAAAATGTGCCTTTCACCTAAGTAAATTTTCTATATTTTCTATGTAATTGTATCTGTGTTTATAATTTTTTTTTTTCTGGTGAAAGCTGTAGCCTTGTAGTAATGGAATAACCAATACCACGTTTCGCATTCGTTGATTTACTCCCTAACTTTACAATACGACTCATAAATCACGAAGTGGATATTTCATAGTAAGTATTATAGGAAAACTCAGATGTGCAGATGACACAGTGTCCTCTCAAATAGTGTTAATCTGTTAGAAGAACTGATCCTGTCTGTTAAGAGTGAGAATCAAAATGTTTCTGAAGTTTAAAATTATTTATTTTTTATTTTTTTTAGCATATCCTTTACAGGACTTAGCTGTCAACACCAGCATCTTTCAGCTGTATGTTGATCTCTTGGCAAGATTACGCTCAGTAGTTTGCCATTGCTTTCTGAGCGGCCGGCTCAGTATCCCGCAAGTCACGAGCGGGGGTCGAACCGCCTCAGCTCTCGCTCCGCTGCGAGACTCTGCGTGATAAACGGGATTACAGAGAGAAAGTGTTGTAACCCCACAGCCAGAGAGACCGGCTTAAAATTAACAAAACAATAATAATAATAATATCCACGGACAAAACTTCAAGACAGCCAGATGTCACAACAAAAAATGAAAACATTGTAACAGTCACAAACCGTGAATATCTTGACTACATAATCAATAGCAGTGGACCGTTGGTAATTAGTCATACGTAGGCTGACTAGCAACAGAACTAGCATCTAAATTAAAGTACAATTTCAGCACGGAGATTTACATAGGACATTGTAGGAGAGCTGCCAACATAACAATCCGAGACCGAGTAAGAAATGTTATCAGACAGACAGTGGGATCAACACCTTGTGCCACATTTATTGAGAGACAGGAGATCAAGTGGTTTGGCCATCTCGTTAGAATGCAACGCCAGCAACTACCATCACTGGCTCTACATCAAAGATCACCCACGACTAGATCAAGATGACGCCCAAGAAGAAAATAAATAGATGAATCAAAGACACCGTACAATCACACGGAATAACACTATCCAATGCCATCCATCGAGCAGCAATTAACCCTCTCCACGACGCTTGACGGCAAAAGTGGAAGATGATGATGATGGTCATGATTGTAGACAATTTGAAGATTATGTGGAAGTAGAATTGGCAACAGTCCAGAAACATTTCATCCATTCATATTTATTTATGTTTTTACTCGCTAGTTTTGAACTCAAGCCCCGGGAAGGTTAACCCGGTCAACAAATGCCCGCAAAAGTCGGATGTGTCGGCCTAGCGGCGCAAGAACGCAGCTCTGCTGTAAACAGGCACAACGCAATCACATCCGAAAAAAAAAAAAACTCCGGATGAACGAAGAAGAAGAAGAAGAAGAACTCAAGCGTACTCCATACATGTGCTACTACTTCCAGTGTACTAAACTAATATTTGCGTGCGGATTAGCTTTCCCTATTGCCAGTATTCCTCGCCATCAGGCAAGCAAACTCTGACTTATGAGGTACGTGTAATTTACGTCCCTAAGTCAAGGACAAGAGGTCAACATTTTAGTCCAACTGACTTGTGTATGCGTTGAACCAGCTAACTCTGCGTCAGCAAACCAGAAGTTTAATAGCAATCACTCTTGTCCATTCGGCCATACCGACCTCTATAGATTTCTGTGATGACGACGTTCTGCAAAGTACCTGCTACATGATGATGATGGTCTAATAAAAATTTATTTGCGTGTCCTTCACATGACGTAGCAGTCAACCCCAGAATTTTGGCTGTTAGTGATTCCTGGGCAAGTTTTACGTTCAGTAGTTTGCCATTGCCTTCTGAACGACCCGGACCTATACCTTTTTCGGAAAAACCAGCACCGCTGTGATTCCAACCCGGTTATACAGTATTACGAATCGCGTCCGTAACGCCTCCACCATGGAGACTGGCGATGATATTATATGTACCTCAGAATGTTATTAAGATGCCGTGTCTACTCGGATAAGTCCCCCCTCCCCCCCCCCCACCACCACCACCATCACCCCCCCCCCCCACCACCACCCCCCCCCCCCCCAAAAAAAAAAAAAAAAAAAAAAACAAGAAACCAGTGATGACCTGTGTGTGAACTGAAAATGCTAAATGTCTTTTGGCAGCTGGAAATGGAACAAAATAGGCTGAATCTCCGATACCAAGGCTAACTTTCAACAAATGAGAACACGGCCTCTAAATTGCACATGTACAGGTTTTAGTATACACACACTGGGGAGGTGCGGGAGCGTAGTTCCCAGAGGCTCGCCTGGCCGGCCCTGTGGCCATAGGTCCCATCTTCATGTGGACGGATTCGAATTTTAAGAACTAATCTGGACTCCCAGGTAGGTCCAGCATTAAATGGGTACCAGGAAATGTTTTGGAAAGTAAAGACGGCTGGCGTGATCCTGACCACATCATACATAGAGTACCGGTTGGTCTATAACATGCCGGTCTAGGGCAATATGTCGAGTACGTCTTATAGCGTGTAGACGGGTCCGTCACTGACTTCCATTTGGATAGTTGTCTGTGCCAGGGAGCTGGATCACCGTGCAGAGATTCTCTGTGTGATCTGTACAGAAGACTAGAACACATGTGGAATTAATTAAGTGCATCGCCGTGCAGAGATTCTCTGTGTGATCTATAACAGAAGACTACACAGCAAGTGTGGAATTAGTTGAGTGGAATGAAGATGATACTTTACAAATCAAACGGTGGGACAAAAACTGAGTGAAGGTGTCAGGTTTGAACAGTTTTGGAACTGCTCTTCGTTTATTTTCATGTGAAGTCTCTGTTAGTGTGCTCAGGTCTCTGAATATAGCTATATTTTGTCTTCGGATTTAGTTTCATAAAATCAGATTGCTCATGCAAGTATCCAGAGTACAATATTTCCTTATGGCGACAGCCCCTGCTTTAAAATATCAAATCGCAAGTATGCACAAAGCACGCATGTTAATGATTCTACCAAACAGACAGACAACAATGATATGACTTCCAAATTGGTATGTTTATTTTTTAGAGACACACAATAAATGTAGTTAAATTATAATTATAGCATTTAAAAGTAAATAGATGTGCACAGTATAATAATAAAGCAAATACTGTAAGGCGATAGCCCCTGCTTTAAAATATCATCAAGTCGCAAGTACGCACACAGCAGACATGTTAATGATCCTACCAAATAAATAGACAACAATGATACGACTACCAAACTGAGATGTTTATTCTTTTAGAGACAGACAAGAAATGTCGTTGAACTATAATTATAGCATTTAAAAGTAAACAGATGTACATAATATAAAACCAAAGTAGATACTGTAAGTGACTGTTGAGTAATCAAATATAATAATAAACAACAATGGCATCTGAAAGAATGGTAATATTAGAGTTTAATAATGGCAAACCAAGGTTATGAATAGGATAGGCATATATTGTGGTAGCAATTGTCAAGGCGCGATGATGTATGTTGAGGTCTTCCATCTGCCTCAAAGAGACACAACTTAATAAATATAATTGATAAAGATCAAGAGAAAGACCACGTAAAAGGTGGAGTGATGGTATTAAAAACAACCATAGAGAAACGAATACCAACACACAAAGTGCATTAGAAATAGCGCATTGAAGATCTCTACACTTATACCCAATGTTTCATTGAGATAAATGGAGGAGGAGGAGGAGGAGGAGGAGGAGGAGAAGAAGAAGAAGAAGAAGAAGAAGAAGGAGGAGGAGGAGGAGGAGGAGAAGAAGAAGAAGAAGAAGAAGAAGAAGAAGAAGGAGGAGGAGGAGGAGGAGACAAATGAAGAAGAAGAAGAAGAAGAAGAAGAAGAAGAAGAAGAAGAAGAAGAAGAAGAAGAAGAAGAAGAAGAAGAAGAAGAAGAAGAAGAAGAAGAAGAAGAAGAAGAAACACTTCATAATACAATAACTCGAAATCAGCGATTAGAATTAAATGGAGCAAGAAACAAAGAAGAAATGCAGCGGCAGCAAGGATAAAAGAAAATTAAACATCGCAAACATGATATTGTGGATTGCATGAATACACACAAATACCAAATAAATGTTGGCATTAATATTACATCACCATAGGGTCTAATTTAATAGGCTGTCTGGTAACTAGATGCTGATACTATTATCGGTAGTATATGTGTCTATCGAAGATATGTAATGACACAGATTGTTTAGAGCAGCGGTATCTGACAATGACAGAGGATGAAAGATTATAATGTGAAAACAAAATACAATACACCACTAGGTAAGATGGACGCGGATGTTTTTAGCCGTTTGCTTAGTAATCTAAACACGAGATAATTTTCTTTCCGTGAAAGTAAATGGTATAGACGTTTTTGGTGTAATAAATGGCGTGTAGATAGGATCTAGTCCTGAGTAAGAAGGGTCGACTCTGATCTCCAGCTTTTGTAAGACTTTAGCTGTGGCCACATATATCTCCATCTCTGCAAACCTGCGCCCAATGCATCCTCGAGCTCCGTGACCGAATGGCAGGCAAGCAAAAGCACTTCCTTTTTTATAATTCCCTGGATCGTTATGTGTGTCTTCCCTCAGCCAGCGCTCTGGTCTGAATTTGAGAGGATCTGGAAAGTGCGCAGGATCCAGGGACATTCTGCTGCTGGACATTATGACACTTGTGCCCGCTGGTATCAAGTAACCACTAAGTATTGTGTCACTGGTTAAAATTCTCTCGGTACCGTTGGACAGGGGAAAGTTCACTCTCATAGACTCTTTTACGCAAGATTTGATGTAGTTCATCTTCGCCAAAGCCGCAGGTGTTACTGAGTCATGAGTGCCAATGAGATCGCTGACTTCTTTGGCAGCTTTTTCTTGTACAAGAGGATTCTGTGCTAAGTTATAAAACAGGATTGCCAGATTTCTGGCTGTTGAATCCGTGCCGGCAATCAGCATGGAATCTATTATAGCTAGTATCTTTTCCATATCTAATTTGCTGTTCACTATCATTGAAGCAAGCAGGTTAGACTCCACGCACTCCTTGTTGCCAACAAATTTTTCATGTTCGTCCTTTTCAATCAGACGTGTTTTGAGCTCTACCTTAACTTTTTCAACATATAGCATTGACTGTTTTCTTATAAATTTCATCGCATCTTCGTACTGACGATAGAATGGATCATCGGCAGTTTTCAGGTAACGTCTTTCTAGCCCTAACATTGCTATAAATGTACAGTGAAGTGCCGTTTTAAAGGACTCTAGTAATTGTATTCTTTCCGGTGTAAGACACGGATCTAGAAATCCCAGCCGATGGTTATAACAAACGATTCCAATACTTTCGGCTGCAAATTTGAAAAACTCCTCGGATAGTTGCTCAGGGGTAAAGACACTTGTCTGAAGGCGACTCACAAAATCATCAGCAACTTGGTTCTGGGCTGGCAAGTAATGCAGGCATACTTGTGGTCGGTTCAACAAAGGGTTAAGAGGGCTTCTAAGCTCGTACCATTCAGGTCCCGAGACTGTGCCAAGTGCGTGAGGCAGGCCATTTCTTTCTCTGAAGACTCTGCTTAAAGTCATGAGCCGGCGGTGTGGGTAGGCATCTTCAGTCCGGAAAATAGTCTCTATATCCTGCAGATTATCTGTGTGCACTGAATAGTCCTTTCCCAGACGAGATTTGAAAATACACCCATACTTATCGTGCATGTTGTTAATCAACTGTCCGAATGTCTCGGGAGTGAACTTACTGAAAGGTTTAAACAGAAGCGCAGTGCCTATATAGGGAAGTTTCCTGAGACCTCTAGGGCCAGGCATAGTAGTAAAGGAGAGGGGTCTATCGGTGTTATATTGACTGCCCTCAGAAGTATCTCTATGTGGAATCTGTTCTCTGTCATTATTGTCTCGGTTGTCTTGGACACTTGCTTCTGTAGTCTTTAGCCGGCACACGGCTGTGTGTGGTTGACACGATCTCGCTCTGTTTCTAATACAACAACCAGTTTGTGCGAGCAGTGTTGGTTTCATGAATCTGATGAAGAAAGACCATTTCATTTAGCAGACTGTCTTGTTGTTGTTAATTAGTTACGATTGTCTGTACATGATAATTGTTAACAATTCGTTAGCGGGAATCTGCTGCGGGCATGTTAAGTGTTAGGAACGTGGAGCAAAAAGCATATACCCAATAATTAAAGGTGTACGAATGAATACATGACCAGGCTCTCAATCACGTAGTGAATGTAGAGAGATGGCATCGAACTCTAGTCCGATTTAACACATTTATTGTCAACTTAACGTTTTAAAAGTTAGCATAACACGACCGCTGGTAATTTTAAACTAAATGTAATTTAACATCGCAAGCGAGGATTCATAAAATAGCGAATAGTCATATAACTATATATCCCAATGGAAGTTGTTTATCATAGTAAAAGTGCATTATGTTATATGAACAAATTTTCAAGCTGTGAAATCGCAAATAAACTGTAGAACTAATGGGAATTGTCATATATTCACATATCATTAAAAGCATCATTATCTGTATTGCTGACTGACGTGGACGATCACAGATCCCCACATCCTGCCATCGCCAAAATAATATACCAGCTCCAGTGCTGACACCGTTCATTGTCACGTGAAAGGGTTACAATCATGTGTCATGCCTCTGTCTCTCTTTTCCCTAATCTTTTCAGTTATCGCATGCTCCCGTTTTTTGTCCTCTCCTAATGTGACCGAAATGTGATATGCTGTCCTCTTTCCGACGTTTGTAATAAGCTGTCTTTGTGTATTATGATAATTATATACGCTAGATTGCTCAAATTATTTCCACAAGTGTTGACCTGCCTACTTTGTAAACCTTTGTCATATAGACAGCATTTTAGAATCAGTGAATTTTTGGTGGTCAGCTTTGCTATTATGTAATAATAATCCACGTATGGTACCTCGGTCTACTAGTGCGGATAGGCTGTTGAGCATATGCATGCATGCCTCTATAAGCATCGTAAAGTAAACACTAAATACCCTTTTCCCTTATCTGTAACAAATGCATGCTGAGTATGAAATATGATAGACCTGGCTAATGATGCCATCTTTTTTTTTCATGTGTGTCTAGCTAGTCATACGTCGAAGTACACTTGTTCCTGCAGCGGTGCGCTGTCGTCACTTGGAGGTGACAAGTTCGAATCCCACATGGTTGTTTAGCTTCCAAAGTTTATGTAGTCTAGTGTGTCTTCTAATCTGTACTTCTGTCTTCTACTTCTATGAGCGCCATACAAAACTTGTGAAGTTGGTTATGAGTTGTCTTAGTGGCCTCAAAGTGTTCTCTTTGTGAAATTTCAAATAGTGAACTGAACAAGAAATTTCACGGTGAGGAACAATTCAATAACATATATTATCCTTACCCTGTTAAAATGTTTTTAATGCAACTTTAGCGGATGTGGTTGGAGACATTTGCGAGTTACTTAGCTATTATAAAAGGGTGTCGTGGATGGGTTACTAGTCTATTATAAAAGGGGTTGCTTGGCTAATATTAACGGGCCAATTACTAATCACTAAAGGTGGTCGCGACTTCAAAATTATTGAGAATTATTGCTTCAGAATTATTGTCGAAGAAATAGATACTGACAGTATGTGAAAGGATTCACAACCATTATTTATTTACGGTTCAGAGATAGTCTTATGGTAGCTATTCACCTCCTGTATGAGAGAGACACAGCGGAACTCTACTCATCCTCATCCTGTGGCTTATCCTGTGCAGAACGTTACCCCCTAATCATCATCCAGTGCCTTGTCGGCTGGCGTGGGATATTATGCGTCTCCATACATTACGATCTCTACGGCAGGGGTTAATTCGTGTGTTGACTCTCTTGCCTGCAATGACACAAGGTTGTCAATAGTTTTCTCACACTGTCTTCCTCAATCTCTCTTTCCCAAAATCTTCCCGGTTGTCACAACGTGTTCCAGTTTGTGACTTCTCATAACGTCATAGTATTTTAAAATTGTTCTCTATAAAAAGCCAAATGTACTGAACACACTGCTGTCATTTGCAAATTACCTATCACATCTTAAATCATCAAAGGACGTGGTCTTCCTCTTGTCCGTTTTCCCAGTACGCCTCCTTCCACAATTATCTTTTACAGATATCCATACATGACCAAAATATTATCTATAATTTCGTTGCCTGCTACATCAGCATGGGATCTCTTCGTTGGCGACTGAAGAAGAGGGGGAGCACTTGTGGGAATGTCCCTAGTGAAATTATGTTGATTCTTGATGGAATACTTCAGCTTTCGGATTTGACAGTTATGAATGTATGGGCATCTGTGACGAAGGTTGTCCTCCATTGCTTTCCTTCTTGGCAGTGACAATACTGGTCGGTTACCACGGGAGTTAATTACTATTTTGTTTTTGTATGCTTGACGTCTGAGACATTCAATCCTTTCTTAATCTACAGAATTGCTGCACTGGTGGGACCGGTCTCATAGATTGTGATTAATATCATTTGGGCGAAATATGACGTGATAGGAAAGAACGAAGAATGGAGAATTTAACATATGAAATTACCTTTTAACAGAAAATCACGAATGGAACCAAGAAGAGATATTTAATACTCACTGTCGATTGGATTTCCAGACAACTCTGTGTGTGCGTGTTATATATATATATATATATATATATTATATATATATATATATATCTATATATATATATATATATATATATATGAGATAAAGAAGAGAACTGGCCACCACACCCACTATTACTGTGTCATAGAAAGTATCAAGTCATGTAACTTCACACTACAGTGGCACACTTTTAACAACTGGTAAAGGTAATAAAATTTAAAAGTAACGAATATTTTTCCATTCTTGAAGCATATCTGATATATGGTGCTTGTCCCATGTTGTTATAGACTAATCATCTCTCAATCGTTAAAGTCACGCCAGGCGCTTTTACTTTCCTAGACCACATCCTTGTACCGGTTGTAAACTGAGTCACACTTAAGCCATGATAGTTCTGAATAATTCTGTGTTTGTTTTTGTGACAAGGGCTTGATAATGTTCTTTCTGTTCACTTGCTTTTCATGGTTTGCTTTCTTCTTGGTTGGCTTTATGTTTGTTATGATAAGAACTGATTCAGAGAAGGGTTTGTTCGTCGTCTGTTTCTCGCTGCTTTCGATCTTATTTTGAATTCCTGGTTTGTGTTTTCTTGTGTTAATTCTGACTTGATATGGCCGTGGCTAGAGCACACCATATGTGTTCGTCTTATTTACTTCTATTTGTGTATTCTGAGAGATTCGTTTTGGTAGGCCTTCATTTATATTGTTTGCTATGGCACTTAGATATGTTGTTTAGTTACTTGTTATTCATTACAGGTTATATAAATATAACAAGCAGTTCAGTGTTTATATAAACATACCTTGTGTATTTGCTAAAATCTGCATGTAAGCGGGCGAGCTAGCGTTGTTGATTCAGAACGGCGCTGATAATGTTATGGGCACCGCCGGACGAGGGTTAGATGCCTGGGCTCGTCGCCTCACCAAGTGAGAGAAATACTGGCCGCCTATTCGTCTATTCAGGCCTACACAAAGTACCAGCCATATTACACCACAGACTCCAAGCAGGAAACTGCTCCTAGACATATGTATTTATTTCTCTTATTTTCTGCGGTTAGCGATCCACTGCCACTGATCTATTTGGTCTTCAGTATAAAAGTATGCCGTCCTCTGTCATTTCCTGCGACATCAGCGACTCGACGCGCTGTCAAGAACAGATCGCAATCGGATAACGCAGAGGATGCCTCACGTTAAAAGTACCACGCAGAGACACGCACTATATGCAGCCGGGAAGAAAAAAGGCAGAAGCGAGGAAAACACTGAGACTGCTGAGCCCATTTCTACACACAGCAGTCCTGTTCTTACACAAACTGAAGCCGTTCCAGTCGTTGAAGAAACCACAATTGAAGCCAGCAGCAGCCGGGAAGTTCTCAACTGTACCAGGGTGATGCAGCCCAGTTTACCAAGGACCTCCACACAGTAGGAAACAACAACAACTGAGGACTTCACCGGCAAAATACTGCTAAAACAGACAAGCGTTGGAGAAGCCAAACTGTCAGCGCTACCAACAGACAAGATACTTAGTCTGTTGGAAAATGAGCTGGGAAGAAACAGCATCGACCAGCCACGCAAGACACCTGATGGAGTAGTGGTCTCCATCAACACAAACTCAAAGACCACAGCACTTATGCAGAAGATTGCACAAGAAGAGAAAGCCGTCATCCAGCTCCAACACGGCATCATATTGGAAGCCACGCGGCATCGCAAAAGTAATTGATGGGTCATTAAACGAGTCTAGACCCATCTCGCCAACGACCAGATCAGGGAGACGCTGACAAGGGAGAACAAGAAACTCAAGATCGCCAGTGCTGAGAGGATCATCGGCAAGAATAACATCCTCTTCACAGCGTCATCGTAACATCGGAGGACGAGTGATCTCTCAAGTCATTTGATGGAACAAATAAGATCAAGTTCCAGAGCACTACATACCGAGAGTGCTGCAGTGCTCTAAGTGCCAGAAATTTGGGCACACCCTGTGCCACCTGTAAGAGTGAGGTGGAGGTATGTAGATACTGCTCTGGACCGCATCCATACAGCCAGTGCCAGCATGCAAGATCGATAAAAGTCTTTGGGAGGCCTAACCTTAACTGAAAGTGTACTAACTGCCTGGCAAACACTGCGCCAAGTACCTCGGCTGCCACTGCCACCAAGACAGCAAGGAAGCCATGAAGATCGCCATAAAATCTAACCTACCATATAAGAGGCTAAGAGGCAGTACGAGGCGACCAATCGACTTACGAAAAGTAACAAAGCGCAACTGGAAGGTCAACTGAAGGACCTGAGATCACAGTTCAAAAGCATGGAGGAAGAAAAAGACAAGATACAAGAAACACAGATAATGGCCGTTCAGTGCATCCTAGATGAACTGAAGCAAGTTCAGCAGAAGATTGAGCAGGATGTCGCTCAAATGGCTGCTATGAAGGCTGTGACAGACGAAACTCTATCAAAAATTCAAAAAGAAAGGCAAAAGACGGATGAAACTCTTATACAGATACAAGAAGAAAGAAAAAAAAATAGAACTACTCAAGTCACAGAACACCAGAAGCAGAAGATGCAAATGTCCAGACAGAAGACGAAGCAACATAAGAAGAAATAGAATTGGAGCAAGAGAACCAGAACGACAGCGACCAAGACCAAGCGTGGACGTGGGTCGGGATAAAAACACTGCTGGTCACCTTATGGACCGAATGGTCAATCCGTACTCGTCACAAGATATCAGAGAAGATCCAGACGATACGCAGATAGACCAAGACGGGGAAATAGGTGGAACACCAGGAGAGACGACAACTGGTAAAGCTCCCTGAAGGAAACAGCACCATATGACAGGGTGGGTACACAATTACACCAGGCCTCAACTAGTGCGCGATTCTGTCCAGACATTTACAAAAAAAAAAAAAAAAACCTTACAAAAAGGAACGAACACAATCAACCCATCAGAATCCAGGAAGCTGACATCAAGCAACCCAAACTATAAAAGACAAACTACAAGCTAAACTATAAAGGTCCCAATTATAGCCAAGTCGAAAAATCGAAGGCTGAAATGGGGTATTCGTATTAAGAATTGGTTTGAATTGGATTATAATTTCCTGGTATATTATTGTTCCATAATGTACAGAGGCCGGTCTCTCTGGCCGAGGGGTTACAACACTTTCTCCGTAATCCCGTTTATCACGCAGAGTCTCGTAGCGGGCGAGAGCTGGAAGCGGTTCGACCCCCGCTGGTGACTTGCTGGATAACTGAGCCGGCCGCTCAGAAAGCAATGGCAAACTACTGAGCGTAATCTTGCCAAGAAATCAACAGACAGCTGAAAGATGCTGCTGTTGACAGCGAGTCCTGTAAAGGATATGCGAATTTTAAAAAAAAAAATGTACAGAGATCTAAATTTTCACAAGAAATCACTTGGGGAACCTTTTGTGGCCATTAAGACAGTTCATAAATAAGCACACATAGTATTGTTTTGCGCTCATAGAAGGAAAAGAAGGAAGTAGAGATTAGAGGACAGACTAGACAACATAAATTGTGAAACCTATGGTTACCGACCAGGATTGGAACCTGTCACATCCAAGTGACGACAGCACCTAGCTGCAGGAGCAAGTGTATTTCGATGCATCACCAACTAATTATGAGACCTATGGTGCTATCTCAATGGTTTGATACGAAGTCTGTCCGTATTCTATAGTTGTAGGCTTATCTGTATGATAGACCTGGCTAAGGAAGACACCTTTTTAGATATGCCTAGGTGGCATACTTGTTCCTATAGTACACTTGTTCCAATAGCGAGGCGCCGTCGTCACTTCAAAGAGACAGGTTCGAATCCCGGTCGGTAACTATAGCTTTCAAAATTTTTATTGTCCAGTGGTGGGGTTCTCGACCGGTGGGGAATCTTCCCCCCCCCCCCCGGGATTTTAAGGTTTCCGGAAGGGGGGGGGGGATTAAGATTATTTCGAGATCGCGTTAATACAAGAACAGATTAATTGATATTGCTATTGATATTGATACCCTCCATACTTTACAGTTCTGTACTTCTCGACCTTCTGAAAATCATTTTGTAACATATAATATAACTTTTTAAAATTTTTTATTTTATATCGTAGTAAATCACTTTTTATGTAGACGTCTAGACGTGTTCTAGTATGCGTTATTAAATTTAGCTTCCATTATTACATATACTGTGTAGAGCGGGGGGGGGGGGATTTATAGGGAGGAAATACGAAGATTGGGGGGGGGGTGTGGAGGGGGGATGACGTTCTGAAAATATGGTGAAGTGGGGCACGGACCAAAAAAGGTTGAGAACCACTGGTCTAGTGCGTCCTGTAATCTTTATTTCCTTCCTCTCCTTCTATGAACAACAAATAGCCACTATGTCTGTTTATTTATAAATTGTCACAAGCAATGTTGTATTCATTGTATGATAGAGAATTTCATAATCTTTCATTATAACCACTAATTGATCTGTCTGTTTCATTATCCACAGCCACCTCCCACGATCTGCTTTCACTGCACAGACAAAGCAACTCTGAAGCAAGGAAGACCGCGGTGCCTTCACCGTGACAACAGATAACCTAAGTTTGTCACGGCAGCAACTAAAGATACACGCTAGCTGGAGACAGTTGGGGAAGTGTCTGAGGCGGTCAAGCCTGATAAAAAGCAGGTTTATTTTGGTGCCAGATACGTGGGTATAAAAGAAAGTAAGCAAGCTCACAGTCCTTCGTGCGTGCCAGTCTGCCTACAGTGGACAATGGACAGCGGACGGGCAATGGACGGGCTAACAGGATGATGTTGTTTGTCCATCAAGAATGATGATGACCATTCATTACATCCAGTGGGGTTGAAAGTATGGAGCCCCGAGCCCCAAGATGGCCGATGAGGCCTATCTCGGCTCGAAATGCTCTTTGACAATGCGGGCAAAGAATGCTTGACGTTCCAGGAGGAGGATCTCCTGCAGTGGCCTTTCTGTCCAGCCTTTTTTTCCACAGCTCTTGCAGTCCTGGTTGCTTCACAAGTGACTGCACCCTTATGTAATGATGTACGCCATGAATGACGGTCTTTAGCAGCAGTCTCCCAGGTGTCAGGATTAATTCCAAAAGCTTTTAAGTGAGACTCTCAAAGGAAGCAAGAGCCCACTATGAATCTGTAATCTTGACCAGACTGCCACAAAATCAAGCGGAAATGGGTGCAGCCAGAAGGAACGCTGTGCAGGGTGGGGGTGAGGGGGAGGAGGGGAGGAGAGAAGAATGGTTAACCAATAAAGAACTGGTGTTGTCGACCATTACAGGAGAGGGAGAAACTGAATACGGATTCTAGCTCTTATGAAATGAATGGTCTGATGTTCAGTGAGGATGATTGACCACAAACTTTCTGAATCATTTCTATTCTGGCGGGACTCTTTACAATAGTGCTCCTGTCTTAATGACTCCCTGCATATTTTTAATATGCACGTATATCCCCTGGCAGGTTAGCAGAATAGGCACTCTGAGGATGTACATTCCAAACTCACCGTAGGCTCGTTGGATATAAGGAAGTGTTATGGGGAAATAAAACCGAGCGGTGAAATATTGATAACATCACCCAGTGATTGTCAAATGGTTTAAATAAATATACGGCTAGCACCAAATACCGAGTGTACACCAAGGCGTGTAACAGGGTTTTTTACCTGCTGATACTTACGTCGCCCTCAAAACATTTACAGAAAAAAATGTAGCTGTTAATTTTTGCAAACATATAACTCATTCAAACATTGCAGTTGCTTCCCTTATGTGAGACGTCAAATTATGAAACACATTACAGTATACACTCTTATAGTAATATCTGTTGTTATTTTTATGTTTCCTGGTTGTTGTTGTTGTTGTTGTTGTTGTTGTTATTGTTGTTGTTGTTGTTGTTGTTGTTGTTGTTGTTGTTGTTTTTGTTGTTGTTGTTGTTGTTGATGTTAAATATTTCATGGCTGATGTTGTTATTTGGAGTTGTGAGCTCTTGAAACGACATGAAGACCGGGATAATGGTGAAGGCGTGCTTCTATCCCAGTCGGAAAAAAAGTAACATCCCCTTTCCGAGCATGCTAGTGTGCTCTCCTAACGCTGAGTGCAAGACGTGGATGCTGATTGTCTACCATCATGATGGTACATTGCTGCGACTTTCTTGCAATCTCGCAGCCTGCACATTGAGTTCTCACCTGGCTTCACCACAGTGGAGACCACGGGCTATCCTCCCTCTATTCGTCAAATCCATGTTTACCCACTCTGTCCCGCATTGGGACGAAGAGAAGCTTTGGTCAATATAAACCCCGACCCAAGCAAATTAGGGTCTCTGCATCTCAGAGTTTATTTATTTATTAATTTATTTATTAATTTATGTTTGTGTGTGTGCTGTGTAGCAGCTTGTAATCATGATTACTTCACAACATCTATAATATTATCAGTAGTAGTAACTTTTCTCCATAATCCCGTTTATCCACGTAGGGTAACGCAGCGCGCGAGAATTGGAAGCTGTTCTCGCCGCGTTGGTAACTTACGGGATAAGTGAGCCGGCCGCTCAGAAAGCAATGGCAAACTACTGAGCGTAATCTTGCCAAGAAATCAACGACAGCGGTAGAATGCTGGTGTTGACAGCGATGTCCTGTAAAGGATATGCGAAAAAAAAATTAGTAACTAGTAAATGCGAGGAAATGCAACCTAAAGACAAAATGTCACGGCAGGGCAGACCAGGCCCTAAGCCTAGGTCGGCAACAGGTCTAGGATGGAAGCTCCGACAGGCGTACAGTTAGAGCATTGCTTTGTTGATCCAGCGGCTTCTGTAATTTGTCTTGTTCCCGATGTATTGATGTTACCTTTCCTCTGGAGTAAACTAGGCAGGCCGATAGAGGGATCATGCTGCAATGGCAACGCATGGATTCTACAATACAGCACAGGCGTTGTGCTATAGCGGGGTTATTGTCCTTCTTTGTTAAAATATAATAACTATCGTCTGTCATGATGGCAAGGTGCCAGTACAGTAAATAGAAATGAATTAAACTGAACTGCAATAAAGCTACACGAATACAATTAGTGCATCACGAACAACCCTGAAATATAAACAAACACGAAAAGTTGAATTGGTCACTTTTACAAGAACGCAATTACAAGTGGAAAAACAGACGCTGAGGCTAGAAAACCTTCGTCAGCAGACAGAAACAAAAAGATACTGATAAAATTGTATCTAACAACTACAAAGAAGTCGCTTAGTAGATGTCCTAGAGACTTCTGAATCCTAAAGTTTCAATCTTGTGCCCTATGATTCTGACTTCGCCATTACTTCAGATACGTGACTTGTTGTTGCTTTTCTACATGTATCTGTATCAGTGTCTTTTTGTTTTTGTGTGATGACGTAGACTATCTACACGCAACGTCTATTCTGTCACATGTGATTGTGTTCTCTTAAAGCTGACTAATTCCTGTTTCCATGTTGTTTATGCAGTCAACAGTAATAACAATGTTGTTGTCGACGACTAGAACAACATATAGTACCAATTTATCTTACCTGATATAATTACGAATGGATTTGTCTGGATGGATCATAGTTACAAATATGTCATGTTAAAGCTATCAAATTAATTCGGTTTCCGCTGTGACTGTTAAAGTAGTGTTCGTATTGTCTGTACAACTGGTAACATCTTCTGATGTTTCAAACTGGCAACATCTTTTGGTGTTTCATAATCAAATTGGTAACGACATTTGAGATTACACTAAAAATTACACGACACAGGAATCCGCGTCTTTACAACAACCCCAACTTCTGATAATTATTTAAAAAAAAGGAATATAATCATACATAAAAGCATTTGAATATTGTGAAGCTAATTCTATCACTATGTTTACACCGAAAATTATAACAAATTCTCTTCAAGTATGAAAGTAATTAAGCGGACGATACTGTTTGTCTCGTTTATATAACAAAAGAGAGACTTGTTCAGGCACTGCCATCAATGTAGTTCCAGTCCTCGTCTAGACGGGTATTATCTTTAAAGTTCTCATTTAGTAGTGTTTTCCCAAGCTAGTATTTGTAAAAGCTTTCAGGTGTTCTATTTTTGAAGCAGTTGGTCTATAAATGGAGTCAATGATCACTACTGCCAGATAAGCCTGGTACTCGAGTGTAATTAATGGAAGATCACAGACTGCATGACCTTATCGACTTCAGCGTTTTGTGTTAGAACAATGCTATAAATATTATTAGAAATTATTTTTGTCTTCTTTGTTTCGGGGGCATTTTATACATTTGTATCTGATGTCTATTTGTTTCAAGATTAGCTGAACTACTAGAACTGCAAGAAAACGGGGAGAGAAGTTAAGCATAGCTCTTCTAAACTGTCAATGGCCACGTAAAACAATGTTGAGACATTTTCTAGAGATAACAAGACCACAAACTATCTGGCCTCCTCACTATCTCCACCGCTTATGTCTAATATTGTATTATAAACTGATAGGCATTCGGGGGATAATGTGGTCGCGGAATGTTCTATGACATTTCCTATGACCCATCTTTCGCTGCGACGACATGGTAGAACAGATTAATTTAAACAATTTCGTTTCCTTGGTATTCGATCATATACTCACTTTCCTACCATCAAGTATGTTAGACACTGTGGTACAGTGGTTCCTTATCGTGGCTGGTAGAATTTACCTAATTGTTTAATTTCGTTTTGTCCTAGCTTTAATTTTTTTTTCTTTCGTTATAACCAACATGGCTCTGCCGTCGATCTCTAGCCTTTTTTAAAACGGGTCATCATCATTATGTGCCCTGCCAACTGCACTAGACTTGCATGTCTTTCCGCAGATCTCGGCCCTTGGTGTTCTGAGTCATCTTTGATGAAGATACTCCTTCAACCCACCGTCTCAGTCCATCCAGCATAATTTCTCTCCGGTTGACTTTACCTCCTTTCCCATTGAATGTCCCAGTGCCTCTATTCTCATCACATGACCGAAGAATGATGTTTTGGCTCTTCCTTAAATTTGTATATAATGTTCTAGTTACATTAGCTTCTTCCAGGCCATCGATATTGAGTCATATTTATACCTTTAATATTTTAAAAAATATATTATAGCCTACAACTCGAATTCCTGGCCTCTGTTTGATCTATCTCATTATTACCTAGCTAGAGAGAGAAATAAGGGGGTAGGGGGTGTCAGGCATTGGTAGCACCTTTGGTAAGGATGAATCTCATGCCATTTTCAGGACCCATCCCCCAGTGGTCCAAGCCTGACACCCAGCTCACGCCTGTGGCTCTTAGTAGCTGTTAGCATGCGACAGCGGTCCACCCCCCCCCCCCCCGGGCAACAGCTGTGAGAGGCTGGCTAAACCAGGCGTGGGTAGCCGATTTGGTGTCAAACCAAGCGGTGAACTAGGGTATGCCTACCAGTATGTGAAGACAGGATTCGGCAGACTGCGCGAAAGAAATCAAACCTGATTCAACGGGCAAGATGGCTTTTACCTGCAAAGCGTTGTGGAACGTAATGAGCACGGCAAGGTACGTAGAGCGCCCTGGTCATCCACTGCACATGTATTCGTTTCCAGTCGTCTTGACTTGTCTTGCCACTGGACTCAGATGGACGTCAGTCTTAGAAGGCTGAAAGCTAAAAAACCAAAATTAACAGCGACACCGTCAGAGAGCTCCTGTTTGCTGATGATTGCGCTCTATACGCCCAAATCAGAGGGACTGAAATAAAATTTTAGTTCTCACATCTTCAGCTCATTTAAACCTATTTTACCAGCCATCAGAAAACACATGTGCCAAAACTATGGAATTTATGGTTATCAAGTTTTAAATTTAATTTTGAGCATGAAAGCTACAAAAATACAGATTCAAGG
>JACEFZ010004005.1:0-151166 GCA_014155875.1 Cepaea nemoralis | reverse complement strand
TTCCATACTTTATCAAAGCTTTTTCTAAATCTATCCAGACTGCTAGTGTGTGCTTTTTCTCTTGGAAGGCATCCTCTATTCCTGAGCTATATAGGTTATTTGATCTTCAGTGGATCTGTATTTTCTGAATCCTGCTTGGTGTGGTGTTAAGAGTTTGTTTTCTTCCAGTGCCATGTTAGCCTGCCATTGATAATGCGTTCCATTAATTTTCCTACACAGCTAAGTAGACTGATAGGTCGATAGCCATTTGGTTCTTCCAGGTCTTTTCCTTTCTTTGGGACTGTATTAGTATAGCTTCCTTCCATGCCTGTGGGACTATTCCTCTCTTCCAGCTGTTATTTAGGACTGCTAGTAGTTTCTTCTTTGCCTTGGTGCCTAGTCCTATTAGCATTTCATTTGTGATTTCCATCCTTTCCTGGTGATTTCTTCTTTTTTAGGGTATTCATTGCCTGTTCCATTTCTTCCATTGTTAGATTTGCCATCATATATTCTGCTGCTGTCTCTTTATTTCTATGATGTATCTGTTTGTCTTTGATTGCTTTCTTCTGTTCGGTTGTAATATCAATGTGGTTTGCATTTGCATAGTGTTCCATTAGTGCATTTGCAGCCTTTTTGCCTGTAAGCAAGGCCATTTCCTTGTTTAATTGTTATTTGTTTGTTTCTAGGTCCTTCATGTTCATAGCTTTCACTAGTTTCCATAGTTTGTTTCCATCCCTGTCAAAATTCAGGTTTTCTGTTTTTTCCCTCCAACAATCTCTTGTTGTTTGATTTACTGTTTCTTTTATATTTTGCTGAGATGGCTTTGAGAGAGATGTTTGCTTCAATTGTTTGTTCTCTCTCTGCTGTCTTCCTGGATCTTCAACTTTGTCCTCCAAACTTTGTAGTTCTTCAGTCCAGTATGGTTTGTAATTTTTCCTCGCTCCTCTTGGAATGGACTCAGTGGCTGCCTGTATTATCGCTCTGTTTAGACTTTCCACCATTTGCTTTATGTTGCCATATCGTGTATTTATGTTTTCACAATATTTGTCTGTTAGTATGGCAAATCTGTCCCAATCTGCTCGTTTGTAATTCCAGCGGGACAAGGGCTTTTGCTCCTGTGGAACATACTCCATATTCATTTCAAGCTTGATTGGTCTGTGGTCACTACCTGCTAATTGGTCCAGCACATGGCGATCGATTTTGTGGAGGATGTCTCCTGTGCAGAAAGCTAAGTCTGGAGTAGAAGTGGTAAGCCATCTTCTGGAGTAGAAGCTCGGTGTGTCATCTGCTTTGTTGAGTAGATGGAGATTTGAGTCTATTTCCCAGTCCTCCAATTCATCTCCTCTTTTGTCAGTATCTGGGTATCCCATCTTTCTGAACGGCTATTAAAGTCTCCGACAATAATGCAGTTTGTGTCAGTTATTTTCATGTTTGAGAGTGTAAGGTCCTTATCTGCTGGGCTATACAGATTGTAGATTCTTATTTTCACGTCCTTTATCATTATATCAACACCTATAATTTCCGTTTGGTTGTTAGAGATCACAGATACTTCGCTGCAAGGTATTGTATTTCGTGTAAGTATTAGAACTCCTCCTTTGTGTCCCTTCGCGGTCGAAACGTGTGGCCTGATATCCTCCTGACTGAGAATTTGTGATTGGCGGTTGAGGTGTGTCTCTTGAATGCATGCCACATCTATTCTATCTTATGAAGACGCTGTGTTAGGGAGTCTTTCTTCTTGTAAACTCCTTCGGCATTCCACTGTAGTATGTTGAGTGTCCGGGGTATTTGGTCAATAGCTCTTAACCTACTCCTCTGTGCCTTGACTCCACAGCACAGGGGAAGGTGACCACCAGTAGTCATGGGTGGACCCCCCTCGAGGCAGGGGGCCCGGCACTATCACCGCCTGATGGGACTTCACGGGATTAGCACCATATCGATTAATTTGATTTGTGACATCATGAATAAGTTACGTTGCACTGCTTTGTCCAAGCCTGTGGCTCAGTACATCCGATTTCGACAAGCATTTATTCGGGATGCTTTTCCCTAGCCTTTGACTGTCCCCAGTCTACCTACAAGGCAGCAGGTTTCACGTTGCACTGCTTTGTCAAGCCTGTGGCTCAGTACATCCGATTTCGACAAGCATGTATTTGGGGTGCTTTCCCTAGCCTTTGACTGTCCCCAGTCTACCTACAAGGCAGCAGGTTTGTGTGGTCTCTTCGTCTGGGTCCCTCTCCCTTGACCTGTCCGACATGGGTGCCCTACCAGTAGCTGTGCTACCGTCGGCATAGCTCCTTGGGGTCATTGGGACGCACAAGCCCCTCTACCTCGTCACGGTGGACACACAGCAGAGGGGAAAACACTGTTCAAACATAAGCATGTTGATGAATTATGGCTCTGCTAAATCCTATGTCGAAAGCTGGCTTCGTGACAAAAGGTTACGGACACAGTCCATAATCTCGCACACCACTTTCGAAACACAGCTGCGGGCAATTTGACAGTAGACCATCTTGCATGGGGGTTTTTATAACATAGTATGGGTGCCGGTCTTTCCGAAAGCAATAGCAAACTACTGAATGTAAACTTGCCAAGAGATCACAAATAGCCTAAAATTGCTGGGGTTGACTGCAACGTCCTGTAAGGGATATGCAATTAACTTTTTTTTTTAAATCCTCTGTCATTAGGGACAATGAGATAGATAAATATCCAGTTGGTTTGGCCAAATGGCATAATTGGTGACGAAGACACGGACCAGATCCAAGACTGGAGATAGTGTGAGACGACAAACCAAGACTGTTCCTGCGTATTGACATGAGGTGTGTGTGGTGATATTTGCATTTTTATATCCACAGGGCTACAAGGGAATCACTTGTTTCATTGTTGATAGAGAGACAGAGGGAGTCAGCATTGGGAGAAAAGAGGACAAACTTGGCATTCGAGCTTCCAGTACTTGCTCTATCACTTTTGATAATGTTAAGGTAAAGTATGTAATTTTGTTTGTGTGAGAGTGGAGAATCAGAATGGAAAAACAAATGGAAAGGGAAACATTGAAGTAAATATAAAAGAGGAACATTGGAACTGAAGTAACTGTGAAGTCTCACAGTTGAAGCAAATGTGCGAAGGAAAATTGAAGTACGAGGACTTGCAAATAGTAGTGGACCTTTGGCTGGGAAAAATACATCTATTCACCTGTAGGTCTGAAATGCTAGTCCCCCTTCAAAGTGCTTCCCAGTACACACTTCTCCTAGCTGTACTGCAAATGAACGCACTTGGAGGTAACAGGAGCTTGGAATCTCCATCAAGACACCACACCTGCCCATTTTTCACACCTGGTTCACATCTTCCTGGCTAAACACACTATTCCTCTGGTTTGTGAGGCCCCCACAACTCTCCCGGCAATTTTTCCACTGTTAGAAAATGAACAGTTTCAAGGAGATTACCTCGAATGAGATTAGGGATTCGGACTTCCAGGTTAGTCATATTTTTCCTATAGAAGAAGTATGTACTGTCCCAAGGAGAATTACCTCGAATGAGATTAAGTATTCAGTCCTCCAGGTTAGTTCCTTGTATTTTCCACTGGAAGAAGTATGTACGCTCCCAAGGAGAGTACTTCAAATGAGATTAGGCATTCATACCTCCAGGTTAGTCAGTGTATTTTTCCCGGCCAAAGGTCCAGTACTGTTTTGGACAAACCTTGTAGATGGAATGTGAGGTTTAATCATTAAAGTAGATGTGGAAAGGAAAATTGAAGTAGATGTGGGAAGGACAATTGAAATGAATGTGAAGACTAAGAATTGAAGTAAATGGGGGGAAGGAAAAATAGAGTAAATTTGGAAAGGGAAAATTGAAATAGACGTGAGAAGGAAAATTGAAATAGACGTGAGAAGGAAAATTGAAATAAATGTGACTAAGGCCTGAGGTCAATGTAAGGAATTTAAATATGTGACAGTGTCAAGGAAATAAAGTAGTAGATTACAAAAAGCTATTTTGGCTGCTCCATACATATACATTTAAAATGCAGCCTATTGAATCACAAGATAGTTAAACAATCATTCATGCTTACAATGTTTCCATAAAGTTTCTATCATTAATGGGGGTATAAAGAAGCTTGGGTTTTACTGTCTCAAGTTATGCCATGTTTGTTGCTTTGTTGAATTGTTGCTGAGGCCATTATTAAGGCATTTACCAGATTTAGGTGGCAAGATACAATCACAGATACTGAATTATTCGACAGATCTGGTGGTGTGACAGTTTGCTTCCTGCTCACTCAGTCTTTGTAGACTTTAATGGATAGAAAATATTGGAGGATGGACGATGGTAGAAAAGCAAAGGACATCTTGTTTAGTGAATTACAGATGGGTAAAAGATCTTGGGATCTGCCTCTATACTACTGCGGTACAAAGATGTGCATAAGCAGAACATGATTGATACAGGCATTGATATTGCACCTTGGGAGCAAGTCACTGCTGATCGTGTTGCATGGAGGGAAAAGATCAGGAATGGAATACAGATGAAGAAGCAAATGATTGCAGATAGGTTAGACAAGAGCGTCTGAGATGTCAAATGATGCCTAATAGTGGAAATGACTGTGTTCACATACATCCATTATGGACAAATATTTACCACTCAAATTGGCCATGGGTTGCAGTTATTATGCCTTTATTTTTAAAAGGCTATGTGCCAGTATCAGTTTTACTGTCATTGTACTTGTGTGTTTATTGTATTGAGTGTATTCTAAATGACCTTCTCAGTAGGGAAACCAAGAATGGATCTTACAGTAGTGATGTTTCTTGTTCCTTGTTCATCTCGAACAGGATTTTGATTTGAAGGTTGTTTTAAAAAACATAAAGTTGATGCTGAAAATCCAGGATCAATATATAAATTATGTAATTACCAGATGCATTGCATGGGCTATAGTGCTTCTTCATAGCTCCTGTTTTCTAACAGTATGTACAGGGTGTATTTTTAATGACTGCAGTTTTTTAAAATATTTGCTGTTCCAAGTTTTGTATTTACCTATTATATTGCATTGTGTTGCATGAACTCCACAGTAAGTAAATACAAACCTTGGAACGGCAATATTTTCAAAAACTGCAGTCATTAAAAATACACCCTATACCAATGTGTCTGCTATCTTCCAATACCATGATGCATGACTCTCCAGAATCATCTCTAATTTATGTCTTATTTACTCAGGCTTATAAAAATATGAATGTCATAAGACTTTACATACACACAGAAGGCTCCACCTTTGAGACTTGTATGTGATTTCCCAGCTGTTGTGGCATTTTCATTGTGTGCCAACATGTACATCAGATTTCCTATGTTTTTCTTTTGGTTTTTCATCCTTACCCAAGATTTGTTGCCTGCGGTGGCATGTGTGGGAGGTGTTGTAAATTAGTTTGAATTTGTTTATGAATAATTAAATAGCTGCATGGCATAATCTGGACAAGAACACAGACCTGATACGAGACTGGTTATCATGGGAGAATGAGGCTGATGATCATGGGAAAATGAGGCTGGTGATCATGGGAGAAGGAAGCTGATGATCATGGGAGAATGAGGCTGGTGATCATGGGAGAATGAGGCTGGTGATGGTGGGAGAATGAGGCTGGTCATTCTGGGAGACTGAGACTGGTGATCATGGGAGAATGATGCTGGTGATCATGATAAACCGAGACTGGTGATCATGATAAACCGAGACTGGTAATCATGTTAGATGAGGCTGATGATCATGGGAGAATAAGGCTGGTGATCATGGGAGAATAAGGCTGGTGATCATGGGAGAATAGGGCTGGTGATCATGGAAGACAGAGGCTGGTGATCATGGGAGACTGAGGCTTGTGATCATTAGAGACAGGCTGCTGATTATATGAGATGGTAAACCATGACTATCCTTACTCATGGCATGGCACATGATGATGATGGATTTCTTCCTATGTTCTCATATCAATTTTGTTTTGCCATCTGATCTACTAACTAGAAGTCTCAGGGTATGGAGTATTATAGCATCTGGTTTCTGGTGAAATTATGTATTTTTCAACTACACTTGAACCTGGCATTTATTAATCAGAAGATGAGATCGACAATAGATGCAATAAGACAAAGCAATTCATTGGACATATGGCACCAATACTAAAGAACACACACGTATCAATAATTACTAAGAAAACACTTTACAACACAATCTTCCTACCAACTCTATGTTACCAATGCCAAACCTTGACAATGACAGAAAAAGAGAAAAGAAAAATCACAACAACAGAAATGAGATTCCTGAGAAGAATACTCAATGTATCAAGAAGAGAGAAAATCAGAAATGAAGAAATCAGGATTAAACTGGGGGTTATAGCAGCGCTAGATTTTATCAGAAGGCAGCACGTCAAATGGTTTGGCCATGTAACTAGATTACCAACTAACAGTTTACCACAACAAGTAGTGATGCACAGACCAAATGGAAGCCGAAAAAGAGGCCGGCCGCATAAACAATGGACAAAGGTAATAGTAGAGTCCATGTGAATCTTGATACATGAAGCCCAAAAACAGGCTCTCGCTCTCTCTCTCTCTCTCTCTCTCTCTCTCTCTCTCTCTCTCGCCTCTCTCTCTCTCTCTCTCTCTCTCTCTCTCTCGCCTCTCTCTCTCTCTCTCTCTCTCTCTCTCTCTCGCCTCTCTCTCTCTCTCGCCTCTCTCTCTCTCTCTCTCTCTCTCTCTCTCTCTCGCCTCTCTCTCTCTCTCTCTCTCTCTCTCTCTCTCTCGCCTCTCTCTCTCTCTCTCTCTCTCTCTCTGTTTATACTTCACCTTGACACCGCAAGGTACAAGAGGAACAAGATGAGATGAGATGGACATCAATTTAGAGTAAGCTGGATTGGGCATCTATGAGTAGATATCTCAATAGTATTTGGATCAACAACAACTCAAGTTACAGATGGGTTCCAAAGCTGTAAGCTGATGTTGACTATCAAATATTTTATAGCACATTTGTTTGTTTCAGGTGCCTGAGAGCAACATCCTTGGTGAATTTGGCAAAGGCTACAAGTATGCCATTGAGATGCTGAACAGTGGTCGCATAGGCATTGCAGCCCAGGTTAGTACTCAGCTTGGTGTGTTTGTTTTAGACCTAGAAATGTGTTTGTTTTAGACCTAGAAATGTGTTTGTTTTAGACCAGCCGGGTGGCTAAGCCAATCCCTGGGCTTGTGACGTTTTCGGCCTTTAGTCCATTGACCCACCTTTTAAACACACATCCAGTTTGTTCAATCAACTGATAGTCATCACAACTGTTTATCACTTAAGATGTATCCCGCCACAACAAGGACACAGATAAGTAACCATTGTATTTTCATGTAGTGTTTTTCATGTAGTTGTGTCGGTTTGTGTGTGATTGTTGAGACAACTCAACCACATTATGCATTTCTCAGAATTTTAATTTACAATTCTAAAACACAGAAACTATTTTTGAACCCTGCTTCTGGTTTTGCTTTCTTTATTGTACAATACATTGTCGAAGTCAGATATACTGAGACACAAACTTGACAAAACAGTGCAGCACAATTAACTTTATTGTGTCAACACATTGCTTATGGTTATATGCTCTGTCATTAGACTATCTCTGATTACTGAGTGATTTGCTTCTGCAGATGTTAGGCCTAGCCCAGGGATGTTTCAGTCATGCTGTTGAGTACACACGGGAACGGAAACAGTTTGGGAGGAGGATCTATGATTTCCAGGTATGTAGCTTTATACTTGTATGGGTCACATATTATTTTGCATGTTAATGTCTAGATATATGTTGCTCTCTTTTTATGCTTAAGAGGAAATATGGAACAGAAGTCGTAGTCTTTCTCTCAGGGATGGATAGACAGACAGAAAAATAGATAAACATATAGATAGATGGATACATAAATTGATAAACACATAGATAGATGGATATATAGATGGATAGACAGACATATGTGCAGATGGAAAGGTGCTTGGGTGGGTGAAAAAATAGATAGATAGATAATGAGACAGAGAGAGAAATAGAAAGTAAGTAGATAAATAAACTACTGAGCATTAAAACTTGCCAAGACATCAACAGTAGCTGAAAATGAGGGGGGAAAATGAGATCATTAGGTACCTATATATCCCAGGCTAGAAGAGAAAGATTGGATTAATGAACAGTGGCACAACATATCTTGAGAGTATACAAATACACCCAGACACCATTGGTAGCTACAGGCCACTGAAGGTAACATGAGCCAGTTCTGGAACATTTACATGCAGCATATATGAGGGATTTTAGCAAGAAAAAATTCACGTGGCAATAGATCATGAAGATGCCTGTAATTGTGTAGGCTTTGCACATCCTATGCAATACTTGGTAAGCCTGGCGTTAACAGAACTACAGTAAAATGTAAAAGACCCTTTCATACATTGAGGTGTATTGGATATAGGGTTAGCCCTATATTTTAATAGACCAATTTGCACAGTGTCAGGCTGATCACCTGTACTTCCCAAGTAATGTCCTGGTACCCATTTTAGACTGTGTTGACCTGAGAGCCCAGATCAGTTTTAACAAATCCACCTTGATTGGGATTAAAATACATGACAACTAAGTCAGGAGGCAAGAGTGCTGGCCCCTGCTGTATCACAGCTTCCAAAACTACAGTACTACTTTATTAAAAACAACATTACAGTAAGATGAATTATTTGTGCGCTGTAGTACCTAAGACAAGACTGAGTGAAAACAGCAACAATGGGAAGGCAGAGAGGTAAATGTCTGGATGGCTTGGCTACATGCCATAATTGAGAAAAAAACATGGAACTGATCCAGGACTCTGATTGTGTGAGATGGCAAAACATGACCTCTCATGCGTATCGACGTGGCATGTGATGATGATGAGTGCCTAAGAGATGAGACACAAGGAAGGGTGAATCTTCTTCTTCTGCTGCTCTTTATTCAGGCAACTCACGCTAAGCTGTCCCATCTTTTGCTGTCTACTGCAGCTCCGTTAATGCTGTCCCCATATTATTCATCTGTGCCTGTAATTCTCCTCTGTCTGTGTGTTTAGGTCTCCTACTATTGTCTTCGCCCTGTGGCTTCCAGACAAGGGTGTATCTAGAATACTGTCCTTAGTCTCAGTGTGTTCTATCCGGTACCAGCATCTTTTCCTTACCTCTTGATTTACTGAAATTAAGTGCAAGGATACTGTACTGTCTATTGCCGACACCGTGGCGAAGGGGTTACAAATGCAATTCACAATCCCACAAACCGTGTTTGAAACACAGCTGCGGATAATTTGGAACAGACCATCTTGTGTTGTTTTCCATACAAAGGTATGCGTGCCAGTCGTTCAGAAAGCAATAGCAAACTATTGAATGTAAACTTGCCAAGAAATCACAAACAACCAAAACATGCTGGGGTTGACTGCGACATCCTGTAAATGATATGCAGCTAACTATTGTACTGTTGCATGTTCAGGGTATGCAGCATCAGATTGCCCATGTGGCAACTCAGATCCACATTGGACGCGTCATGATGTGTAATGCGGCCAGGATGCACCAGTTTGGTCTGCCGGTGGTCAAGGAGGCTGCGATGGTTAAATACTTTGCTTCCGAGGTAAGTGAAAGATGTGGTTTATAACCGTTCTGTGTCATGTTGATATAAACAATAATAACAAGGAGTATATAGCAGCTGTACTAAACACTATAACAGAAAATAAAGCTTGTGTTTTGTAAAGCTGCTCTATGCTTCTTGTTTTTATATTTAGTTAGTTAGTTAGTTATTTAGTTAGTTAGTCGACAGATCATCCTCATTGCATATCGAAACATTCAGTCCATAAGTGCTCAGATCCCCTCCTCAGTAAATCCTGCAGCGTGTAGCAGCTAACAACACCAGTTCTGTGTTGGTTTATTAATCTTCATTGGCTTCCCACGTAGTGTTCTTGTTTTAATTTGCTGTTCTCATATCCTGACCATGGTTGTAGATTCACAGTCATCACTTGGTTCTCGCAAAAGTCTTACTTCTCGTAGAGCATTCAGAATGTCAGCCTGGTCCATGGTGCGTCCACCTTCTACAGTAGCCTTACCTGCAAGCTTGTCAGCCCGCTCATTTCATTGTACACCTGCATGCCCTGGCATGAAAATGAAGCTAATCTTTGCCATCCCAGATCGCTCCAGAGACAGCAACCACTTTCTTCAGATCCACCCCATCTCTATCTTCTTGAGCATGCTCATTGAGTCGCTAAGGAAACATGCCCTATTGAATGTCTGTGTCTCGAGCCATGTTATTGCTTTACTTACTGCCATGACTTCCATAGTCAGGCTACTTGTGGTCTCAACAAAAGCACCAGAGTCCTCCTTCACAATTCTCCCTCCGGCCTGAGCAGTAAACGTTTTTATATTTAAATGTCCCTACCTTTACCACAGTTTAACTAGTTTTGTACAATTTGTGTGTGTGTGGGGGGGGGGGTGTTGTTGTTAATGGTTTATATTGAGAGACCATTATTTGACTCGTTCCATGTAGAAAAAATAAGTTGTATTTCTTCTTTTCAATTTAACAGGTTTCGAATTGATATAGTATTTATAGCTTGAGAATGAACGAACAAACTTTATTTTCAAAGGGTCACAAGTGGGCATGCAGGCCTGTCTTACATTCGGCCCTTCCAATCATTCATCTTTTGTTCATCATTGTGCATGTTACAATCGCATAGGGAAAAAAAACATTGTCAAATGAATGGTGTAAATGTAAGCAATGCATTGGTTGAGGTTGAGGTCGCTGCTTTCAAGCTAAGATCTAACCACAAATTAAAGCAAAATGTGGCTGTAGAAACATGTGGAAATAAGACCATCCAGGTCACCGGAAAGATGATGCATATAACCAACTTAACTGAAAAGAGCAAATTAAAATTACAATCTTCAAGCTATGACAGGTCGCAACCGGCTGAAATACCATATGTTTAATCAATTAAGATAGGAAATACTGATGAATGTAACTGTGAAACTGGTTAAATGACAGCTCAACATTTGTTGCATGAGTGTCCAACATATGCAGAACAGTAAAAGTATTTTGGCTTACATCCTTTTAAGGACAAACTATAGAGATGCTAAGAATCTTAAGTTGACTGCTGTTTTCTTTACATTTATTCATTTTGATGTCTGAAGATGAACGAAGAAGAAGAACAAATTTGATTAGAGAGGTTGTCATCTGAGAAACATACACAGAATGAAATATATTGAGTAGTATTTATTGACTAAAACAACTGAATAAATTATGGAGTGGGACAGATAGAACTACAAAAATTAGATTTTTAAGAGCATGCATCTTTCCCATTGCAACATACGCCTGTGAGACCTGGACGCTTGCTAAACAAGCTGAACAGCGCAGTAATGCCTTTGAATATAACTGTTAAAGACGAGTTTTAAGAATATCTTGGATAAAGAAAAAAACAAATGCATCCATACTTCAAGAGCTGAATATTGGAGAAGGTTGGCTATTAAAGACGATAAAACAAAGAAAACTTAAATATTTTGGTCGCTTGAAACGTCACGAAAGTTTGGAGAGAACAATAATGGAGGGGTATATGCCTGGGAAGAGAGGACGATAAAGGCCAAAGAGAAGATGGGTGCAGGATGTAGCGGATGATCTCCAGATGGGTGTTTCGGATGCGGGACATCTTGCTTATGATCGAGAGGTTTTCCGGAAGGTTGTTATGGGAGCGACGTTCTGCAAAGGACATGCTACTGAATGAATGAATGAATTTATTGATGAGCCGGGAATGACGCTAAGTGGGTCAAAGGTGCTGGAAACCCCAAATCTCTCATGATGTTCAACAATTTTACTGTAGTCCATGAAACAAATATGAAAATCTACATAGTACTCTCTGCACTTCTCAAAGATGGTTCTCATGTTGAAGATATGGTCCCTGGTTCCTCTGCCCTGTCTGTAACCTGTTTGCACTTCTTGTAATTCACATTCTAAGTTATTTTCAACCCTCTTCATGATGATTCAAAAGAGAATTTTGCTAGCATGGCCTATAAGTGCAATAGTACTGTAGTTGGCCCACAGAAGTCAGATGTGTCGGTCTAACGGCACAAGAACGCAGCTCTGCTGTAAACAGGCACAACACAATCATGTCTGAAAAAACTCTCCAGATGAATGCAGCAGAAGAAGAAGTACTGTATTTGGTGTATAGTTTTTAATTTCATTTCTTTGGAAGAGATGTGTGTAAATAGTCATATGAACATTTTTACT
The DNA here is from genome assembly GCA_014155875.1 of Cepaea nemoralis. Classification (NCBI taxonomy): domain Eukaryota; kingdom Metazoa; phylum Mollusca; class Gastropoda; order Stylommatophora; family Helicidae; genus Cepaea; species Cepaea nemoralis. The sequence goes on along the minus strand of JACEFZ010004005.1, from coordinate 138,960 downwards.
TAACAATTTTCTATTTATAAATAATCATATGTACATTTCCTTAACAATTTTAAATATCTGAAGTATCATTTATCTATTTCTATTGTTTGATATAATGATATGTTTTCATTTAACAGATTTATGTATGCAGTTCATGTCATTTATGAATGTAAGTTACACATCAGAAACCATTAGTTCCTCATTTTAGAGTGATTAGTATATAATAACCCCAGGAATGCTAACGTGGTTAAAAAACACATGCTAAAATTGGATGTGTTGGCCTAAGAGTCTTGGCCCAAGGGTGCCTAACGAGACACACCGCAATTATGTCTGAAAAAACACTCCGGATGAACGCAGAAGAAGAAGACAAAGTATATAACATCTTGATCACTTCTGGTGCAGGTAGCAACTCTGACCACTTCGAAGAGCATTGAATGGATGGGAGGTGTTGGTTTCACAAAAGATTACCCTGTAGAGAAATACTTCCGAGACTGTAAAATTGGTAAGTTTAACATTTGTGTAGCTTTTAGTTTATCGGTCTTCCATATTTACAGATGAATGTATTTTTAGTTTTACATTATCTTCAAATGTAAAGACAATGTTGGCCGACTCAGTCGTGTTGAGAACAAATGTATATTGCCATAATTTTCTTCTTTGGCCGTTCATTTCCTAGTCACTGTAGTGTTCTGCTGGCTGGAGAACAAGCAGCACATGCATTTCATGATTGTAACAGACTTACAGAGCATGGTGAGAGCCAGCTATCTGTTATCTGGTTCATGACTGCCAGTGGAACAGAGACCTTCAACCAACTCATGCCAACTATCTGTTATCTGGTTCGTTGTGCAATGAGGATGATCTGTCGACTAACTAACTGTTATCTGGTTCATGAATGCCAGTGGAACAGAGACCTTCAACCAACTCATGCCAACTATCTGTTATCTGGTTCATGACTGCCAGTGTAACAGAGACCTTCAACCAACTCATGCCAACTATCTGTTATCTGGTTCGTTGTGCGATGAGGATGATCTGTCGACTAACTAACTGTTATCTGGTTTATGACTGCCAGTGGAACAGAGACCTTCAACCAACTCATGCCAACTATCTGTTATCTGGTTCATGACTGCCAGTGGAACAGAGACCTTCAACCAACTCATGCCAACTATCTGTTATCTGGTTCGGTGTGCAATGAGGATGATCTGTCGACTAACTAACTTGTATCTCTGGTTCATGAATGCCAGTGGAACAGAGACCTTCAACCAAATCATGCCAACTATCTGTTATTCTGGTTCCTGACTGCCAGTGGAAACAGAGACCTTCAACCAACTCATGCCAACTATCTGTTATCTGGTTCGTTGTGCGATGAGGATGATCTGTCGACTAACTAACTGTTATCTGGTTTATGACTGCCAGTGGAACAGAGACCTTCAACCAACTCATGCCAGCTATCTGTTATCTGGTTCATGACTGCCAGTGGAACAGAGACCTTCAACCAACTCATGCCAACTATCTGTTTATCTGGTTCGTTTGTGCAGTGAGGATGATCTGTCGACTAACTAACTGTTATCTGGTTTATGACTGCCAGTGGAACAGAGACCTTCAACCAAACTCATGCCAGCTATCTGTTATCTGGGTTCATGACTGCCAGTGGAACAGAGACCTTCCAACAACTCATGCCAGCTATCTGTTATCTGGTTCCATGACTGCAGTGGAACAGAGACCTTCAACCAACTCATGCCAGCTATCTGTTATCTGGTTCATGACTGCCAGTGGAATAGAGACCTTCAACCAACTCATGCCAGCTATCTGTTATCTGGTTCATGACTGCCAGTGGAACAGAGACCTTCAACCAACTCATGCCAGCTATCTGTTATCTGGTTCATGACTGCCTGTGGAACAGAGACCTTCAACCAACTCATGCTGACTATCTGTTATCTGGTTCATGACTGCCAGTGGAACAGAGACCTTCAACCAACTCATGCCAGCTATCTGTTATCTGGTTCATGACTGCCAGTGGAATAGAGATCTTCAACTAACTCATGCCAGCTATCTGTTATCTGGTTCATGACTGCCAGTGGAACAGAGACCTTCAACCAACTCATGCCAGCTATCTGTTATCTGGTTCATGACTGCCAGTGGAACAGAGACCTTCAGCCAACTCATGTCAACTATCTGTTATCTGGTTCATGACTGCCAGTGGAACAGAGACCTTCAACCAACTCATGTCAACTTTCTGTTATCTGGTTCATGACTGCCAGTGGAACAGAGAACTTCAACCAACTCATGCCAGCTATCTGTTATCTGGTTCATGACTGCCAGTGGAACAGAGACCTTCAGCCAACTCATGTCAACTATCTGTTATCTGGTTCATGACTGCCAGTGGAACAGAGATCTTCAGCCAACTCATGTCAACTATCTGTTATCTGGTTCATGACTGCCAGTGGAACAGAGACCTTCAGCCAACTCATGTCAACTATCTGTTATCTGGTTCATGACTGCCAGTGGAACAGAGAACTTCAACCAACTCATGCCAACTTTCTGTTATCTGGTTCATGACTGCCAGTGGAACAGAGAACTTCAACCAACTCATGCCAACATTCTGTTATCTGGTTCATGACTGCCAGTGGAACAGAGAACTTCAACCAACTCATGCCAACATTCTGTTATCTGGTTCATGACTGCCAGTGGAACAGAGAACTTCAACCAACTCATGCCAACTTTCTGTTGTCTGGTTCATGACTGCCAGTGGAACAGAGACCTTCAACCAACTCATGCCAACTTTCTGTTATCTGGTTCATGACTGCCAGTGGAACAGAGAACTTCAACCAACTCATGCCAACATTCTGTTATCTGGTTCATGACTGCCAGTGGAACAGAGAACTTCAACCAACTCATGCCAACATTCTGTTATCTGGTTCATGACTGCCAGTGGAACAGAGAACTTCAACCAACTCATGCCAACTTTCTGTTGTCTGGTTCATGACTGCCAGTGGAACAGAGACCTTCAACCAACTCATGCCAACTTTCTGTTATCTGGTTCATGACTGCCAGTGGAACAGGGAACTTCAACCAACTCATGCCAACTTTCTGTTATCTGGTTCATGACTGCCAGTGGAACAGAGAACTTCAATCAACTCATGCCAACTATCTGTTATCTGGTTCTTATTGGTTTGATTTGGCTGCTAGTTATCTGCAGGTTGAGGTAACATGCATCTTCTTTGTTTTCTTCTTTTTCTTCTTCCTCTTCTTTATCTTCTTCTTCTTCTCCTCCTCCTCTCTTTGCCTTCGTCTTTCTCATCCACCTCTTCATTTCATCATGTTCTCCTTTGCTTGGAATTAGTATATATCTACACTGTTGCTCCTTGTATTAACTGCAGTGATCTCTACAGATCCTGCTTGTAATCATAGTTTGACACTTGAGTGCACATCACTCAGTGTTGTCGAATGTGATCTGTAACTCCTCTTCTTGATTTTATTGTCTTCTGTGCTTTGAATATTTCGTCTATATCTACAGTATTTCTCTTTGCATGACTTGCATGATGTTTCACAGATCCTGCAGGTTAGCTAACTATCTAACACCGGGTTGTATTTAACACAATTGTGTAAAATGTGTACTGTAGACAGCAAGGCACTTGCCCACACAAACACATTCTTTATGCTCAAATACTCAATTCCTTCAGCCACTTAATGTCAGTGCATTGAATTCAGCATTGTCACTTATTGTGAATTCCCACATTGAATTCAGCATTGTCACTTATTGTGAATTCCCACAGTGAGTTCAGCATTGTCACTTCTTGTGAATTCCCAGGTACCATATATGAAGGAACCAGTAACATCCAGCTGAACACTATTGCCAAATGTCTGGAGCAAGAAAAGTTTGCAGGACGCTGAAGTGGAGGGTATGGTTCTTCTCTTGCTGCAAATACGGGAGCCTAGTAACTCACAGAATCATTATCATCATCATGTTCCTCGTCAACAGACATAGGCATTCATGTCTGTCCGCAGTTCTTGGTCCTTGGTGTTCTGAATCAACTCTGCTGATGATATTCCTTCATGCCATCATCTCAGTCCATCCAACATAATTTCTCTCAGTCTGCCTCTGCCTCTTTTCCAGTTGTCACAATGTTCTCCAATGCCTTTCTTCTCATCACATGGTCAAAGAATGCTGCTTGTCTCTTTCTTATTGTTGTATGTAATGTTCTATAGTTTCATTAGCCTCTTCCAGGCAGTTGTTGTTTGTAACTCTTGCAGTCCAGGGTGTTTACTCCATTCATCTCAGGATCCACATCTCTGTTTCCTCCAAGCTCTTCTTAATTTGATTGTTCGCTTTCCATGATTCGCTCCCATACAACAAAACAGGTTCTTTATAATATTTCAGAGCTCTCTTTGTGACATCCAATGTTAGTGACATATTACATAACCACCAGGGGAAAAGAAATGTGCTGTTGCAGATGTCATTTATTTATGTTTATTCAGCCTGAGATGTGTTATCTTCAGCTGTTACTTGTCACATTTTCAACACATTTTTATCTGACAACTTAAATATTACTTCCGAACACAATACAAAATGGCTAATTATAAGACAGGAAGTATATCAATGCCATGGAATTATCTGGTTATATCTGAAAACTTTGGAGTAGGGCTTATTATTTGTCATTTTGTTTTCAACATGACCATGATTCTTCTACCAACTCTATGCTACCAATGCCAAACCTGGACAAGGACAGAAAAGAGGGAAGAAAAATTATAACAATGAAAATGAGATTCCTGGGAAGAATACCCCAATGTATCGAGAAAAGAGAAAATCAGAAATTATGAAATCACTACAGGAATCAATACAGGAAGTGAAATGGTTTTTTTTTTTTTTGTGTGTACTCGCTCGCCTTGAACTCAAGCGTAGTCCATACACACTATTTATAGTAGTGATGATTTGAATTTTGCATGTGGGTTAGCTTTCCCTATTAACAGTGTCCCTCGCCATCAGGCGAACCCACTCCGGCTTCAGAGGTATTTGTAATTTACATTCCCAAGTCAAGGACGACAGATCAAAATTTTACTCCAGCTGTCCGGTGTAGGGGTTGAACCGCACACCTCAGCATCAGAACGCCGGATGCGTTCTTACCCATTTGACCATGCTGACCTACGTGAAATGGTTTGACCACATAACTAGGCTACCAGCTGGCATATACTACAAGAAGCAATGATGTACAGACCAAGTCAAACCAGAAGAAGAGGTCGACCATGCAAACAATGGACAGAAGGAATAACAGAGTCCATGGGAATCTCGATATATGAAGCATATAAACAGCCACTCTCTCACTGTTTATGCTTCACCTTGACACCTCATGGTACAAGAGGAACAAGATGAGATGAGATAAGAATGTTAGTGACATTTACAGTTTTATTTTAAAGTTAATTTCCATGAGGGACACTGTGAGATAAATACACGATTGTTTATTTTTGTGTAACAATTTGATGTTGAATTATGAGAGAAATACAAGATTGTTTATTTCTGTGTAGAAATTTGACGTTGAAATGTATCTGTAGTAATGTTTTAAGAGCTTTTCTCTTTAGATTATGTGTATTAGAAAATACAAAACTATAAATTTTGAGTTCAGTATAGTAAATATTGTTTTTAAGTATCTGTTTTCTTTTCTTCTACCTCTACTCCTTCATGCATTTCATCATCAATCAGGTGCCGTCTCCACAATGAAGGTTGGGTGCAACATATCTCCAACACTGTCTCTCACCTTGATTGTACATTCTATCAGACTGCTGTTTCATCCATCTTTTGATGTTATCTTCTCACTTGAATTGTTGTCTACCTCTTGCCTTTGTGCATTTATAATGCTTATATTGTTGTTGCTACAGTTGAAATGTAACCAGATAAGAGATTATAGTTAATTAATGTACATACAAATGGGAGAAAGATAAGAAAGACAGAATGTTTGATGGGCCTGCATGCCCAATTCTTTACCCTTTGAAAATAAAGTTTGTTACTTCATCATGATCATCTTCTGCTACTTCTTTTTCATCATCATCATTATCTTTGTTGATATTCTACATATTTTCCTTTTTTCAGATACTTTTCTGATGTTTCTAAACGATCAGGTTGCTCAACAACAATGTTTAGTCATTCATTACTTCTAATTAATATGAGGGGAAGTCAATAAGTAAGTCACACATGGCTGTAGAAAAATAACTAAATATGATAACAACTTAAAACCAGTTTTTTTTTATACATACATTGTCCCTTTATTTCTCAACATAATTTCCACCAACATTGATGCACTTATCCCATCGTTTTATCAGTCCTCCCAACCAGCTGCATAGAACTGCATGCTCTGTTTTCTAAACCACATTTTTCACTTCACATTCAACTTCGGCGTCATTCGCAAAATGTCTCCCGCCAAGGTGGGTTTTCAGTGTTTATGCTGACAAATGTTTGTCCCGTAAAGCGGTGCATAGCTGGGTAGAAAAAGTTACGAGGGTGAGTCAATAAGTAAGTCACACAGTTCTGTGGGATAACAGGTAAATGAAAACAAGCACGCAATTTCTATGCAGCCGGTTTGGGAGGACTGAAAAAAATGATGGGATAAGTGCATCAATGTTGGTGGAAATTATGTTGAGAAATAAAGCGACAATGTATGTATAAAAATAAATTGGTTCCAAGTTGTTATCATATTTAGTTATTTTCCTGCAGCCATTTGTGGCTTACTTATTAACTTACCCTCGTGTGTGGGAAATCTGTCTATTCCGTGATATATAACATCTGGTATCTTGTTCACAGAATTAATATTCTAATGTTACCATTGTTAGAATGTGTCAAGTGAGTTTTCATCTGTTACTTGGGCAGCTGCATCAATGTCATTGTGTAATGTATATTAATTTACTGTTTCATTTGCCTGAAAAATGCTGTAAAGTTTTAATGTTCTCTAATAGTTTGAAACAGTATTCATGATTTTTATCAAGGCTGTTGGGTTGTTTGACTGGCTTTGGACAGTTTTTACTTGATTTTAGAATGTTTTTAATGATGATGTTCCCTTATTATAATTATCTGTGCCTTACATTGTATGATTAATTGATGATGCTTGACAAAGTATATTATCATATTCTGCTGCTGTCAAGATTGTCTTTCTTGCTGAACTTAGTTGTCAGACTGTTGGGTGGCCTAAACTACCTTCATGGAGTCTGCACTGAAGAATGTTCTCTTTGATATATAACCAGACTTACAGTAGTCTTATCTTACAACAACAAGGAGTATGCTTGTGAAACCGCACTCTTTATAATTTTGACTGGATTTTATTGAAAGATGGTCTGATGGTTCAGACATGTAACAAAACTACCCCCACAGACAACTTACTGCAAACATTGTTGATATTTAGATACTGTGGAATGACAATATGTGAGTCATGGACTATGCTACAATCACTGGAGGTCTTTTGAACTTAAATATTACAGACACATTTTTAGAAAACTGGACCCAAAACAAAGAAGTAAAATACTGACAAGATATGAACATTGAAGAAAATTGGCTTACGAATAATAACATGTCTCGGAAACTAAAATACTTTGGCCATATTAAATGACACAGTGGTTTGGAGAGAACAGTTAGTTGGTTGGTTGGTTGGTTGGCCATTATGCTCCATTCCTGTGCCAGTGAATATCACACAAAATGCTCCACACTGCCCAATGTGGAAAAGACAGTCTCTGCAAGCCAACAGCCCACACAGGTACACTGTGCATAATGCCGCCGCCAGAATGCCAACACAAAAGTCCTCCACGAAAAATACAGTTCATCGTCGATGGAATTGGTTGTCACCAGAAAGACTTAATTGACCCAGGTTTTATCCCATATGGCTCAGTCTTTTTCCTGAGGGCAATCTGCCGAAAGCGCAGCACAAAGCACGAACTCCGTAGCTCCAGCGACAACTCCAAGAAGTCTCCTAAAAAATGCACATGTGAACCGAAAAGGCAAACCAGTCAATTCAGCAACAGCCGGCCGCCATCATTCTGAACTTGCAGTTCACGCTACAAACAACCGTGGACAGATGTAAAAAAGCATTCTTCGTGAAATTCACAGCTCACAGTGTCACGCCACGCACTCACTCAGTAGCAGGGCAATGGAACCATGCACTACCAGTCCAACATGAGGAAAATGCAAATGCAAACCGTAGCCAAGCGTAAACACTCCAGAGGCCTTAACAGTTCAAATGCCCATCCGCCATGTTGGGGACAGGAATTCTGTATTTCTGGAGAGAACAGTGATGGAAGGCATGATTCCTGGAAGAAGAGACAAAAGTTGACCAGCTTGAAGATGAACACAGGACATCGAAGACACTTTAGACATGGAAGGGAATGAGACTTAGACATCAAAGGGCATGAGACTTAGACATCAAAGGGTATGAGACTTAGACATCAAAGGGCATGAGACTAAGACATCAAAGGGCATGAGACTTAGACATCAAAGGGCATGAGACTTAGACATCAAAGGGCATGAGACTTAGACATCAAAGGGCATGAGACTTAGACATCAAAGGGCATGAGACTTAGACATCAAAAGGCATGAGACTTAGACATCAAAGGGCATGTGACTTTGACATCAAAGGGTATGAGAGACATAAAAGGGTATGAGACTTAGACATCAAAGGTATTGAGACAGACATCAAAGGGGATGAGTCTAGCAAAGGATCAAGAATCTCTATGGAGGGCCTTGAGAAGTACAACATTCTGCAAAGGACCTGCTATATAATCATGGGTTGGTAATTCATGGCATTTCTTAAAATACAGATGAAAATGCAAGAACTGAATTTAAATTGATTGCTAACTGACAATTTTTGTAGCCTTTTAATGTTGTGAGCAGCAGGCTTGCTGTACAGTCGCTGTTAAGTTCCTATGCATTTTGTATGTTAGTTTAATTTGTTCATGATTTCCTATAGCAAGATATGCATTGTTGAATCCTTTAATAACTTCAAATGTAGTAAACAACTTGACACAACATTAATCTGTCTTACTGAAAGACATCATATTGGGGGATAGTGGCACTACATGTGTGCATTGTCAAAGAATATAATAACTAAATTGCAGTTCTGAGTTGTAGTAACAAATCCGCTGTTACTAGTTTCTTCCTGATAACAGTCACAAAATATTCACTCTTCCTCCTCCTCCTCTTTCTATTTTTCCCCCTCCTGCTCCTTCTCAGGTTTCTTTCATTGTCATACGGAACATTCAATAAACAAATCAGTTTATTATCATATTATATTGAAATGCTGATGTTCAAATATTGTTTTACTTAAATTCATGTAAGTCTTCTATTGTTATTGTCATTTTTTTGTAATGTAATGCTGTTTTGCTGTGCAGCAAAATAATTGTTTATAACTCAGTGCAGGAAGAAGATATAGTGAAGATATAATTCAGTAAAGGAAAAGATCATGTGTAATGCACTCAATGGAAAAGCTCAGATTAAAGTTGTAATTTGATACTGGAAACAGATGAAATAAAGGTTATCATTTGGTGCAAGTTGGTGATAACCACACTGATATCGAGCACGATCTAACAAGGGTTTGATTCCTGGGCTCATCGCCTGCTGAGTGAGGGAAATATTGTCCACCTATTCCTTCATGCATTCAGACCTGTAAAATGTGATGGTTCTATAACATCACAGATGAATAGCAGAAAACTTCTGTGGAACTGTTTAAAAAAAATTAATTTAGTGCAGGAATGTAGTCAAGGTTATAATTTCAGGCTAGGAAACGTACGTTAAAGCGTGTTATTAAAGAGTGCCGGAAACAGTGAGGGATGTAACACAGGAGCCAGCCTGTAAAAGAAAATGTAGGCAACTGGTGATAATCTCAAGCACACCACCTGTGACCCATGCCGGAATACAACATAACAGAGTTGATCAACCAAGAAGAAGTAGGCAAATAAGCTATTTCATGACATTGTGTTATTTCTTCAATTCTGCACTTTTGTGAGTATCACTGAACCACAGAAGCATAACTCCCGGCAACGGATGTAACAAGTAAGTCAAGGACCTTGTTACACACCTTAAGGTGCATTAGACATATGGTGCTCAGCCCACAGGTGTATGGACCAATCAGCTCTTGGTAGGTGATATGGTCAGTATCACTCCAGTCACTTGTACTTCTCAAGACATTTCCTGATTACCCATTTCTAGAAACAGATTTATACATGGAAAATCATAAGTTTGTTTGAGATTTTATTCTAGTCATAGGCTAGTAGTGGTTTTCTTTCATGTCATAAAGTATGTGTTCTTTGTGTGTCATAATATCATGTTTTTTTGTTTTGTTTTTGTTCATGTTTATTCTAAAGTCATACAATTGTTGTTGATTTTTGTTTTAATCCTTTATTTGTTTTCTTCTCTAGTGGTTTAACTACATAACTGTACATTTGTAACTTTGAGATCTGAGTGGTTTAACTGCATAACTATACATTTGTAACTTTGAGAGGCAATTTGTTTTATTCTGAAAGTAGTTTATATAAATTACTTGGACCGAAATGAAGCATGGTGAATACAGACATCTAAATAAAATATTAATTCAATGTTTAGAATGTTCTAGTTATTTCATTCAGTCATTCATTCTTATGTTTGCCTACACGTTTTTTCTTCTTGCATACATGGAGTAGTGGAATGGCTGTAGCATAGTGTCTAGGACAGTGGTTCTCAACCGGTGGGGAATTCCCCCCCAGGGGGGAATTTTAGAGTTTCCAGGGGGGTAATGAAGACCATTTCAAGATCGTGTTAATACAAGAACCGATTACTTGATATTGTTTTTCCCTTCATACTTTACAGTTATGTATGTATCATCCTTCTAAAATTCATTTTATAAAGTAAGGAGACCCACAAATCATGTTTTATATGGATGTATAGACTTGTTTTATATATGCTATTACATTTACCTTCCACTTTTACGTATACTGTGTAGGGGCGAAGGGATTTTTAGATAGAAAATATGAAAGGGCGGAATGACGTTCTGAAAATACGGTGAAGATGGGCACGGGCCAAATTTTTTATAGGAAGGGAGGGAATGGCGTTCTGAATATATGGTAAAGGGGGGCACGGACCAAAAAAGGTTGAGAATCACTGGTCTAGGATATGTCCTCGTGGCAGGGTTTTTGGTGCCCACATAGCTGCAGGGTCAGTCCAGCCTCCCACAGTGGGTGCCTGAAAGTGTTCTAGGAGTTGAGGTATTTGGTGTGGTACAGACAACAGCTCTTGTCATTGGAGGGGTCAGTCCAGCCTCCCACAGTGGGTGCCTGAAAGTGTTCTAGGAGTTGAGGTGTTTGGTGTGGTACAGACTACAGCTCTTGTCATTGGAGGGGTCAGTCCAGCCTCCCACAGTGGGTGCCTGAAAGTGTTCTAGGAGTTGAGGTGTTTGGTGTGGTACAGACTACAGCTCTTGTCATTGGAGGGGTCAGTCCAGCCTCCCACAGTGGGTGCCTGAAAGTGTTCTAGGAGTTGAGGTGTTTGGTGTGGTACAGACTACAGCTCTTGTCATTGGAGGGGTCAGTCCAGCCTCCCACAGTGGGTGCCTGAAAGTGTTCTAGGAGTTGAGGTGTTTGGTGTGGTACAGACTACAACTCTTGTCATTGGAGGGGTCAGTCCAGCCTCCCACAGTGGGTGCCTGAAAGTGTTCTAGGAGTTGAGGTGTTTGGTGTGGTACAGACTACAACTCTTGTCATTGGAGGGGTCAGTCCAGCCTCCCACAGTGGGTGCCTGAAAGTGTTCTAGGAGTTGAGGTGTTTGGTGTGGTACAGACTACAGCTCTTGTCATTGGAGGGGTCAGTCCAGCCTCCCACAGTGGGTGCCTGAAAGTGTTCTAGGAGTTGAGGTGTTTGGTGTGGTACAGACTACAACTCTTGTCATTGGAGGGGTCAGTCCAGCCTCCCACAGTGGGTGCCTGAAAGTGTTCTAGGAGTTGAGGTGTTTGGTGTGGTACAGACTACAACTCTTGTCATTGGAGGGGTCAGTCCGGCCTCCCACAGTGGGTGCCTGAAAGTGTTCTAGGAGTTGAGGTGTTTGGTGTGGTACAGACTACAACTCTTGTCATTGGAGGGGTCAGTCCGGCCTCCCACAGTGGGTGCCTGAAAGTGTTCTAGGAGTTGAGGTGTTTGGTGTGGTACAGACTACAACTCTTGTCATTGGAGGGGTCAGTCCAGCCTCCCACAGTGGGTGCCTGAAAGTGTTCTAGGAGTTGAGGTGTTTGGTGTGGTACAGACTACAACTCTTGTCATTGGAGGGGTCAGTCCAGCCTCCCACAGTGGGTGCCTGAAAGTGTTCTAGGAGTTGAGGTGTTTGGTGTGGTACAGACTACAACTCTTGTCATTGGAGGGGTCAGTCCAGCCTCCCACAGTGGGTGCCTGAAAGTGTTCTAGGAGTTGAGGTGTTTGGTGTGGTACAGACAACAGCTCTTGTCATTGGAGGGGTCAGTCCAGCCTCCCACAGTGGGTGCCTGAAAGTGTTCTAGGAGTTGAGGTGTTTGGTGTGGTACAGACTACAACTCTTGTCATTGGAGGGGTCAGTCCAGCCTCCCACAGTGGGTGCCTGAAAGTGTTCTAGGAGTTGAGGTGTTTGGTGTGGTACAGACTACAGCTCTTGTCATTGGATCAAGAAAACACAGGCCTAGCACCATGATAGTATGATATTGATTTTTTTTTTTGGCACTGGCTTGATTTGTAACTCAAGCGTAGTCCACACATGCAATACTACTTCTAGTGCACTGGGTTGAGTTTTGTGTGTGCTTTAGCTTTTTCAATGATCAGTTTCCCTCACCATCAGGCAAACTCACTCCGACTTCAGAGGTACTTGTAATTTACATCCCAAAGTTAACATTTTCTTCCACCTGACTAGTGCTAAAATAAAAATAAATACTGGAAGCCTTAGAGATGTGGTTTTATAGTAGAATGCTGAAAATTAATTGGACAGCCAAAAAAGAGCAATCTGGATGTTTTAAGGGAAGCTGAGTCGCAAAGACAACTTATCACAAACATCAGAATGAGAAAGAGGGCTTGCGCCAGGTGTGGCAACATCTAAAAGCCAGGCACAATGCCCTATCCCGAGCAGAAAGGTTCTGCAGGAACAGGCGGAAATCCCGGAAGGAACACGAGAGATTCTTCCGGGAACCATACAAGTTTGCACAGGACTTGTTCGAGCAGCTGCGATCTGGCATCCTCAGTGTCAGCAAAGAGGAGCTGGAGAACCACCTCATGACGATGAACTCCGATGCCCAACAGGACGTCCCACTCAGGAGAGATTGAAGGGCTCAAATGCCCGGGTGAATCAACTGTGGAGTTCAATGCCAGGCCTCCGATGTGCAGCGAGGTGGTTGTGGTAGTTAAGAAAGCAAGAGGTAAGTCGGCACCGGGGCCCAAACGGTGTGCCTTAAACAGTCTACAAAAGATGCCCGAAAATCCTTAAGAAGCTACACCGGATACTGAGATCCGCGTGGAAACACAAGCATGTCAGCACGGAGTGGAGGACAGCCAATGGAATCTACATTCCCAAAGAGCAAAACTCAACCGGTATTGCTTAATTCAGGCGATCTCTCTCCTGAACGTCAAGGGGAAAATATTCTTCTTTATCATGGCCAGTCGAATCACGAAGTACTTGATGGGGAACAAGTACACTGAGACAGCGGTTTAAAAAAGGAGGGGGGACTACCTGGAGTTCCCGGTTGTCTCGAACACAGTGCCATGATCTGAGAAGCTATCCAGAGAACAAAGACGAAGAGGGAGGAACTCCTCGTGATATGGTTGGATCTGGCCAACGCGTATGGGTCAGTGCCCCACCAGCTGTTGTGGCATGCACTCAAGGATTATGCTTGCTTGCTTGCTTGTGTTCGTTGGCTTGAGCTCCAATGCGAAGTCCTGTATGTCGGATGAAGGCATCCTGTTGTCCAACATCAGTGTAATGCCATACAGGACCTGAGGTTTGCGTGAGTATCCTTTGTCCCATGTCTGGCTTATTGGTGTGCAGACTGGTGGTTCCTCGCCGTACAGGCAGACACTCTCCGACTTCGGAGGAATCGGCGATCCTACTGACTTTAGCCAGGACCCCGAAGGGACCTGTTGCTCAGGACGCTCAACATCTTGGCCAGTATATAACCCAGCCCTGGTGCCTTGGAAACACCTCTGCGTCCCACTCAAGGATTATCACGTGCCCGAGAAATCACGGAAATTCTTGTGCAGTACTTCTAGGGCTTCTCTCTTCGTTTCTCGACCAAAATGTTCATGACCAGATGGATCAACCTGCAAGTGGGTATTGCCATGGGGTGTACGATTTTGCCGATATTATTTGTCATGGCCATGCAGGTCATCCTGGATGCGGCATCTGGCTACACACACGGTCCGTAACTCAGTGAAGGGAAGAACATTCCGCCGCTGAAGCCCTTCGTGGATGATATGATAATCCTGACACCGAAGGAGAGTGATGCTCGCAGCATCCTCCTCGGACTGGACGATCTGATTCGTTTGTGCAGGATGAGCTTCAAACTTAAGAAATCGAAAAGTCTGTCAATCATGAAGGGTAAAGTGGAGGAGAAGTTGTTCTTGGTTGCCGGACAAGCGATTCCCACAGTGGTAGAGGAACCCGTAAAGAGTCTCGGTTGTGTGTACGACTCAACCCTGATGGACAGGAACGCGGTGGTAGAGATGCAAGAGATGCTGACGAATGGTCTGGGTACCAATGATAAAAACAGGCTGATAGGCAAATTCAAAATCTGGTGTCTCCAATTCATGCTTATTCCGAAATTCCTGTGGCCGCTGCTGATATATGATATAGGCGCGACTACAGTGAGCACCATGGAGGGGAAGATAAGCAGGTATATAAGAAAGTGGCTTAGAGTACCAACATGCCTCACGACTGTCGTACTGTATTGCAAGCACAGTAAGCTCGTCTTCCCATTCCCGTCCCTCATGGAAGAGTTCAAAGCCAGAAAAACCAGACTCGCGATGATGCTGCGAGTCTCCAGATGTAACAGTTAGTGCCTCAGTTCCCGCCGTTAGAACGGGAAGGAAGTGGAAAGTCGTCTGCGCGGTCAAAGAAGCCCAGGCAACACTCTATCTGAAGGAGGTCATGGGCCACACCCAGTCTGACAGAAAAGGGTTCGGCTTCCAAGACAAAGATCCGATGTGGTCCAAGGCGATGACCAAGGAATGCAGGGACCTGGTGGTTAAGAAGATTCGCAAGGGAGAAGATGACGAAAGGGTCCGGAAGGCGGCCCAACAGTCGCAGCAGGCACAGTGGATGTCATGGAAAGAGGTAGTGCAGAGATCTCTTACCTGGAATGACATATGGCGCATGGCACCACTGCGCTTAAGTTTCGTCGTCCGATCCCTCTACGATGTCTTGCCATCAGCTGCCAACTTGGTCAAGTGGGGGAAAGCCACCGACCCGTTCTGTCCCCTCTGTACGAAGGTTCAAAAGGTTCAGACAGCGGAACACATACTGTCCGCATGTAAGGTCGCCCTGACCCAAGGCCGATTTACGTGGCGGCACAACAAAGTCCTTACTGAGTTGGCGGCCATTGTGGATGTAGCCAGAATGAAGGCGAACAAAGAGGGGACCAGGCCGAGGCCGATGGAGATTTCCTTCGTCCGAGCCGGGCAGCAACGCGAAGGCAGAACTGACGACTTATGGAGTGCTACCATTTTCTATGGTGCAAGGGACTAAGAACTGACCGTAGATCTTAAGGGCTGTGGCAAATACCCTGAGGTGATCCGAAAGTTTGGCTTGCGATCTGACATCGGACTCAGCTCCTCGTCAGCCAAGCAGCTAACGCTGATTGAGCTGACCGTCCCTTACGAGTCAAATATTGAGGAGCAACATACGTACAAATTACAGAAATACGATGACATGGTCGCCTGTCTTAAACGGGAAAAGCTATTCGCCGTAGAGGTAGGCACCAGAGGTCTAGTCTCCCACTCAGTGTTTGATGTTCTAAAACGAATGGACATAAAAGGGCAAGCAAGAACTCAGGCCCAGAAAAGACGGTGTGAGGCGGCCTAAAAGGCCTCGTGCTGGCTATGGAACTGCCGGAACTTAGAGTGGAATGAGTCTCGAAACTAGTATGGTTAGAAGCGGTAACTACAGGACTACTAACAATCTCTCACCCAAGACCGCGAACTTGCAACGTCTCGTGTCAGATCTTTAGTCTTTCCTCTGAGCTTGGATGGTGCAGTCAAACCATGTAAATGTCGGCCAAAGTCCTATCTCCATAACATAGCTGTTAATCGTCCAAGAGGTGGGTCCAGGAACGTTGAGAAAGAACCGGCTTCCAAGTAGAGTGCGGCGCCGTGAACGGGACACTAGGAAGGAACACGGCAACGGAGACGAGTGGAGGCGATAGAGGCCGTGGCTGGGGAAGAAGCTGGCTCACCACGACCACACGTGCTAAGGGGCAAGCACAGGCTGCACGAACTCTCCTCACCGAGGGAGGGAAGGCTTGAGAATGGACATCACGTAACAGCGAAGAGACAAGCACAACAACAAGGACAACAAATGTGACCGAACGTCTCCACAGCAGGGGAAAGACACCCGGAGTCATGACCCGGACGGGCCCGCCCCTAGAGAGTGTAAAGGGTATAATCGGCCGAAACACTTGGAGAAGGGGGTACCCTTCTGACGATCAGACGCCCCTGCCGTGTTTGCTCCGCGGCGGAGTTTTATGACTAACATATCTACCCAAATAAGTGTTGTTGTTTTTTTTTGCGCTCGTCGCTTTGAACTCAAGCGTAGTCCATACACACTATTTATAGTAGTGATGGATTGAATTTTGCGTGTGGGTTAGTTTTCCTCTTTAGCAGTGTCCCTCGTCATCAGGTGAACCCACTCCGACTTTAGAGGTACTAGTAATTAACGTCCCCAAGTCAAGGACGACAGGTCAACATTTTAGTCCAGCTGTCCGATGTAGGGGTTGAATCGCTAACCTCTGCATCAGCACACCGGATGTTTAAGAACACGCGTTCTTATCAATTCGACCATGCAGACCTAAAAAGTAAGTATATGATTCCACTTCTTGAAGTAAGGTTTCGTCAACGAAGATCGAGTTGTTATTTGCTTGGCTTAATCTCATTATCTTCCTTTCTACTACGGATTTTTGTACGCTCATCAAATTTAGTTTTATTATTCTTTTATTTTAATATCTTGATAATGTCCCCCATCTATATTAACATATCTACCTAAATAGGTGTATGATTCCACTTCTTGAAGTGGGGTTTCACCAAGGGAGATCGAGTTGTTATTTGCCTGGCTTAATCTAATTATCTTTGTCTTTCAACTACGGATGTTTGGACCGCTCATCAACTTTATTTGCATCTGCTGTTGATGGATATAGGTTTTATTTATGAATATTAATGTCTAAGCTTTTTTCACTGCTTAGCTGTATACTCTGTTCATCGATTCTAGAAGCTCCTACTGAAGCCAACAAAGCTGTAATGTCTGTGCATCTTATATTGTTATTGGTTTCCCGCCAATATTGAGTCCTGTTCGTCTCTTTGTCTTTTTAACTGATTCAGTGCCATAGAATGATTAATCGTCTTCTTCTTCTTCTTCGTTCATCCGGAGTTTTTTTTCGGACGTGATTGCGTTGTGCCTGTTTACAGCAGAGCTGCGTTCTTGCGCCGTTAGGCCGACACATCCGACTTCTGCGGGCATTTGTTGACCGGGTTAACCTTCCCGGGAGATTAATCGTCTTATTCTACTTCCCGTATTTGCCATGGACTTATATATCGCCGAAATGTTGTCATTGCGTTATAATTACAACCTGTTTGCCACCATATTAACAAAATGTAAGTCATCACTGTGACATACCTCTACTTCTCATTCTCCGCCATCCATTTTATTTGATCTAGAACTACATTTTGTTTGGCACTGAATCTGATAAATATTTTCTTTGCGTGGAAACAATACACGCCCTTGTCTCACATCTCTCTTTAGTGAGGTGATATAAACTTTCCTTTTTTATTTTTGCTTAAAACGTAGATAATAGAGAGATATACTGCCATGAAGTAGCTCTGCACGCAGGACTACGCATGTATACTGAGCGACTCAATGAACATGTTCGAGAAGGTTAAGTCTAGCCTCAGACGACATGAGTGGCCGACACACTGAGCGCATCGCAGTCAGTCCAGATAACTTTCATATATGCACCGCATATTCAGGGAAGAGCAAACTGATCGACTGTCTTGCAGGACAGTGATCGAGGAGAGAAGAGCAATGAATGAGCCAGACATCATCAACGTCAAAGGCTGAGGACGAATAGATGACTTTAAGGACACAAGGGAATCGATTTTCTTGTCCAAAGTGATGGAGATATGGATGAGGATGAGACTGGGCACCGCCAGACATAAACATTTCATGAAGGGCAGACGGCATTTAATTAATCAAAGCAGAAATGATTTCACCAGTCACTCTGCGCTGACGGGGATGTTAGGAAGAAGATCGGAAAATGTCCGGGGTGCGGCGATGACGATTCTCAGTAACCACTAATCACGGATTTTAAATGTTACATTCCTTTGCAAGACGTTGCAATCGACCCCGAGGTTGACGTTCTAGACAATTTTACATTCAGTAGTTTGCCATTGCTTTCTGAACGAAAAGTTAACGTTTAGTCCACGTGAACGGTATGTGGATTGAACCCACTACCCCGCCTACAGCGAACCGGATGTTTCATCACGAATGCGCTAAACTTCTCGGATATATCGACTTCTTATTCACAGATAGACACAAGAGAGCCCCCGTGGCGAGGTGGTTTCGCTGACTGCCTCTCGCTCCAAAGGTTGTGGGTTCGATTCCGGTCTATGTCGTTCCGTTCACAAGTGCAGTTTTCTCGGAGACTCCTGAGGGTCGTCGCTGGAGCTACGGAGTTCGTGCTTTGAGCGACGCTTTCTGCAAGCCACCCTGCGGAAAGAGACCGAGCAAACTGGAGTTAAAACAGAAACAATGAAGTCGACCATCTTGCTTGCTTTGAACAAAAATAGATGTTCCGCCCCGTTCAACCGCCGAATTTTTGATTGGTTATAACTAATATAATTGGTGCCCGTATTGTGTACCTGTTTCTGCTTTTGTAAATAGGGCTGCGTATTGTCGCTTCCTGCATTCAGGTTGGTTGTCTTTGTGTTCGTTTCATCCTTGTGGTTTCACATGTCTGATCAGAGTTGCACACTTGGTGTAGTTGTGTTCCCGTCTCGTCTTGTGATGTTTTTTTTCCTTCAGATAGTGTTTTACCAGTTGTCGTCCCTCCCGAGATCCCATCTATTTCCCCGTCTTGTACTGTCTTCAAATCTTCTTGGTCTTCTCTGGTATCTTGTGTCTTGGACGGTTTGATAGCTTGATCTTGCTGGAGAGTAACCTCTTCTCCTGGCCACCGTCCACTCTTGGTTGCTGTCATTTTGGTTTTCTTCCTCCTCTTCTACTTCCTCTTCTGCTCCTTCCTCTTCTGTCTGGGACTTGATGTCTTCTTTTTCCGATGTTTCATTCTTTGT
The DNA here is from genome assembly GCA_014155875.1 of Cepaea nemoralis. NCBI lineage: Eukaryota > Metazoa > Mollusca > Gastropoda > Stylommatophora > Helicidae > Cepaea > Cepaea nemoralis. The sequence continues at coordinate 119,481 of JACEFZ010004005.1, read as the reverse complement.
CTTGAGCCGTTCTGTATTTTATCTTTCTTCTTGGATCTTTGTCAGTTTCCTCTGTCTCGGCCTTTATTGCAACCATTCGAGCGACATCTTATTCAATCTTCTGCTGTACTTGCTACAGAATATCCAGTATGCGCCGGAGGGCTGTTATCTGCGTCTCTTGTGCCTTGCCTCTCTTCTCCTCCATAATGGTAAACTTCGATCTCAAGTCCTTTAGCTGGCTTTCCAATTGTGCTTTGTCGCATTTTGTTATGCGGTTGGTCGCCTCTTGCTGACTCCGGGCCTCTTTATATAGTAATTGGTATGGTAGATGTGCTTTGATCGCAATCTTCATCGCTTCCTTTCTGTCTTGGTGGCAGGGGCAGCCGAGGTACCTGGCGCCGTGGTTGCCGAGGCAGTTGGCTCACTTTATGTTGGAGTTCGGCCTCCTAAGTCAGTGTATATCTTAGCATGAGGGAACTGGCTGTATGGATGGGGTCAGATCTCCACCTCACTTTTACATGTGGTCCGGGTGTGTCAAAACTTCTGGCACCTAGAGCACTCTAGGAATGTAGTGCTCTGGGGCCTGCCCCCTCTTGTCCCATCTGACTGTTTGAGGGATCACTCGGTCCTCCGCTGTAATGATGATGACTGCTATGAAGACGACACTGCCTTTTAAACCTTTTGAAACATTGTCATAAAAGGGAAGTAACCGTAAAATCTGCCAGACAGCAGCAGACGGCTAGATCCGGGCAACGAGATGCAGAATAAACATGGCCACTGAGGCTTTACGAGCAGAAAACCCGGACTCTATTGAAGCTCTCAGTCGTGAGGCAGAAGCTTTGAAAGCTCGCCTGGCCGAAGAGAAAGCCAAGCTTAACGATGTAGACTGTTAGTAATACATTCTTGGCACTGTTTGTCATTTCTGAAATAATGCATGCATATTTTTAATAATTGTCCTTGCTTGTTATGTTACTGATTTGATAATTTAATTAAATGTGGATATCGACGGCAGTTCCTCAAAATTGTTCCAAGATCCTGACGCCAGCACTTTTGTATAAATAAAGCTTGAGAAATGTAATCCAAGCTCTACATGGTCCAAGGCTGAAAGTTCTAATTCGAGATACTAGTACTAGTTATTTACTTGAAGTAACACTGAATATGCCGAAACGTCAATAAACGATTGATATATAATAGTAATAGAGCAAGTTGATTTGCCGGTTTGACCAATTTTATCCAGTGCCTTGCCGGCTGGCGTGGGCGATCATACCTCTCCACAAATTGTGATCTCCGATGATATAGATCAGTTCCTGTGTTGACTCACTTCCGTGCCATTACACAAGACTGTCAAGACTTATCTCACACTATCTTCCTCTATCTCTCCAAACATCTTTTTGGTTGTCACAACTTGTTCCAATTTTTGTGTTCTCATAATGTGGCAAAAAAAAAACGATGATTGCGTCATTCTGATGTTTGTGATAAATTGCCTTTGCGACTCAGCTTCCCTTAAAACATCCTGATTGCTCATTTTGGCTGTTCAATTAATTTTCAGCATTTGTCTATAAAACCACATCTCTAAGACTTTCAGAGTTTTTCACCTGTTTACTAATTGTCCAGGATTTGCAGCTGTATATTAAAATTGGTTGACCAATTTACTTGTTTTAACCCTTTACAGGGCACAGGTTTTTCCTATTTCTAACTCTAAACGGGCAAGATTTTTGAGGGTGTTAGTCAGATTTTGGGTAACGTTAGTAAAAAGATCATAACTAAGTTGTTAGTGAATGGATTTTAGTGAAATAAAGAGCAAAATGAAGAGAAATGCATGCAGATTAATAATTGTACTCACATGTCATATGAATAACCCAGTCTTGTTGGTATAATCCACATTTCATATGAATAATCCAGTCTTGTTGGTATAATCCACATACGAACACAAATATTTACAAAATATTACACATTATTTGTGAGTGTCAGTCATATATACACTTTGTACAAACACTGCCAACTGCTCACTGGCCTCCAAGATGCTGGGGAAAACAAGTGTCCTTACAGTGGTTCACTTGGCACACATCACAGCCACATGAACATTCAATGGCTCGTCCTGCAGGGGTGCGACATTTGGCATTTCTGCACGCCGCGCAGACTTTCTTCCTGCCCTCAAAAGCTTGTGATTTTGGACACTTTCTGGGGCTACTGCTTGGCCTTTTCTCTTTGATGCAACCTTCTTCCTGCTTGAGAATCCTGCGATGAATTGCTCAGATAAATCCAGACGGAAGTGCAGAAGGGCGTAGCGTTTGCTGGGCTTTGCTGCGGTCTGCTTGAACAGGATGAAAGCATTGTTTATGCATGAATCTAAGACAAAACTGAGGAGGTAGCGCCAGAATTTTCTGCACTTCTTCAGTGTAGAGTAGTACCCCTTCATTTGATCTGCCTTGTCCACCCCTCCCATGCATTGGTTGTAGAGTTTGATGACAGCAGGGCAGGACACAGGCTTTCTGGTGCGAGTGTGCCGGTCCCATCGCTCATCGGTGTCCAATGTGTGTGAGGTATTTTTGGAGAGCATGAAGACATCCCTTTTATCATGCCACACAGTAGCAAGCAGATCCTCTTTCTGGAAGACTTGATGGTCCCCTTGCTTAATTTTTCTCTTTTCTCTGAATGCCAGAGGCAGATCTTTCCGGTTCTTTCGTACCGTTGCTGCTGCATAAGTTTTCTCTTGGAGAAGGCTAGTAAGAAGCCCAACTGACGAAAAAAAGTTATCAAAATAGAAGTGATGATATTTTCCCAAAAAGGGGGCAGCAAGCTGCATCACTTTCCTGTGTGTAGCCGGGGCCCATAAGGGAAGCAAAGAATAGCAACACTGTAGCCTACCACGCATGTCATAAGAGGCGACTAAGAAGGCTTGATGGTTCCGTCGCCCTGCTACTGAGTGAGTGCGTGGCGCGACACTGTGAGCTGTGTTTCATGTGAAGTGCTTTTGAATCTGCCCAAGTGTTTTTTGGGAACGTGACTGCATGTTCGGAGCGATGGCAGATGGCTATGTCCCAGGGTTGACCGGTTTTTGCCTTATGCAGAAATGCGTGGCTGCTGGGCTTCTGGTTGACTGCCACTGCCATTGGTGATGAACTGTATTTTTGTGCACTGTGTGGGTGAACATCTAGGAAACATCCAGATAGGAAAATGACTGCCGATTCCATCAGAGATGAATTGGGTGTTTCGTGGGGGACTGGTGTGTTGACATTCTGGCGGCGGCATTATGCAGTGTATCTGTGCTGGCTGTTGTTTGTCGAGACTCCTGTCTTTTCCACTTTTCACATTGGGCAGTGGGGAGCTTTTTTGTGATATTCACTGGCACAGGAACGGAGCAAAATGAGGATGACCCGTTGCTGTGAAGTTGGAACTGCGAATAACTAACTAACTAACTAAGCTGCATCACTACATCATGGCCCAGTCCATGCTGAGTGCCACCATCTATTTTGCCACAATAGTCAGAAAACTGGACGAGGTAGCCAATTGCTGACTCACAAGCACACCATACTTTCATTCCCCATTTTGTTGGCTTGGCTGGTAGATATTGTTTTAGTGCATTCCTGCCTTTGAATGGCACCATTGCCTCATCAGTGGCAATTTCTTTCTTAGGCTTGTAACGTTGTAAGAATGTCCTATTAACCATGTCGATGAGAGGCTGAATTTTGTAGAGGCGGTCATTGCCGTCAGCTGTGTTCTTATCAGCCACATGTAAATACTGCTCCAGCTTCTTGAATCTCTTGAGAGGCATCACATTTTTCACACCTGGCACTCCCAACCTATCATCTGTCAACCTGTGCAGTTCCAAACGAGGAAGTTTGTGGATCCCCAATAATATGAGCAGACCAAAATAGGCCTGAATTTCGGTTGCGTTTGTTGGAACCCAGCCTCGATCATCTATTTGTTCGAGCTTTTGTCTAGAAAACACATTTGTTTGATCAGCAATCATTTGAAAAGTTTGTTCCTCGAAGAGTTGAAGAAAGAATGCATGCTGAGAACGATCGTCAAATGTTATGTTGACGCCAGTTTCTTCAGTAAATTCTTCGATTTTCAATGTTGTTGTTTTGTTGCTCCAACCATTTGTGACGTGAGACGGCCCCGCCCTATTTTCTTCAGCCACATTTTCTGAATCAGATTGACTTTCTTCAAAGTCTGAAAGATCTGAAGTGTACATGCTGATATCACTGAGATCCAGCTCCGATTCATCGTCATTTTCGTGCACTTCAATGTCACTTAAATTGAATCCAGCGAAATCGCCACTATTGCTTGAAGAATTGAGGAAATCCATTTTGAATAACAGCGCACAAAAACTCCGAAAACTAATGAAAAATCTGATCAAATTTAAAGAAAACACTTGCAAATGTCACCCACGCTTTCACTCTATCAGCAAGACTGGTAGAAAGGAACAGGAAGTCTCAGAAATTAGCAAGATCGCATTTGTAAAACGACTAGTATTCAATGACGTATTCAGACGTTTCACCCTTTAAGGGGTTCGGATGGAAATGGACATTTTGCCCGCTAAAGGGTTAAATATCTATGAAGGCAATATTAGGACCATAATAATAATTTGGCTTTGATTAGTTGTGGATAAGTTTTTGATAAAATTAAATATAGTTTTTGATAAAATTATAGGTTTTAAAAAAATAAAATTAAATACATGGGAGCAATCATAATATCAGATGGAAGATGTGTGACAGAGATTAAGAGCAGAATGATCACCCTGATCTTCCCTCTCAATTTTGAGATTCTACCAGAACCCCTGCCAATCCCCCTCAAATCTTATCCTTTCCGCATATGGGTTCTCAATTTATTCCCCCATCTTCTCCACCTGGTCCCATAATGTAAAGGAATGCTAAGATATTTTATTAGCTAAACTACCAAATACTCATACACTACTATAAACCACTTGTCAATATACAGGTTGTTATATATATGCTTTATTTAAATTCTTTCCTGAAGCATGTGTTATTGGGCAGCGCTTGGAAAGCCTGCAGAACTTCAACATCAAGCCGAGAAGGACTCTGAAAGGTCACCAGGGGAAAGTCCTATGTATGGATTGGTCATCAGATAAGCGGCATCTTGTGAGTTCCTCGCAGGATGGAAAGATGTTGATCTGGGACGCCTTCACTACAAACAAGGTCAGTTTGGATTAATCTGTATGCTTTGTCTGGTTTGATAAAAATTGACATTGTTTTGTGACTGAGAAAGTAGTGAATAGTGACTATGTTTTAAATAGTGACTGTAAAAGTACTAAGTAATTACTGAGTACTAAATAGCACAGCCTCATAAAAATGGGTGTTGGATAGTTTTCTGGGAGTTATCTGGAGAAGAAAGGCAATGAGGAAGGGAACTGACAACCCATTCTTATTTGTTGTAGCCTACAATATGTAAAAGTGAGGGCTGGCCTTCTTCGCAAGATCAGTCCCACGTCTGGCATTCGTTGTCTCAGACGGCTTTGTGAGGTGCACCCAATTGGGAACTTCCCAGCCGACGCAAGTTATTGAGGCAGGCGTTTCGAAAATGTGACCGCAGCGCGAAGCCGGAGTCATGGTTTGAGCGGGTGAAAGAGTAATTTTTGTACGATCATTCGACCAAGGTCTCAAAAAGCGCCCACTCTCTCTTGATGAGTAGTGGGCCTGCAGTCAGTAAGCTGGCATAGCTGTTCCGTCAGTCTTGCCTGGTGTAGCTTAAAGCTCGTCGGTGGGCGTCCACTGGTTTTTTATATATCATTGGGTTCCGAGGGAGCGCCCTGAGCAATTGCTACTCTTGGCCTTCGTGTGCGTGAATAGTCCATCTGTCCGATAGATATCTGGTTGATCCTGCCAGTAGTCATATGCTTGTCTCAAAGATTAAGCCATGCATGTCTAAGTTCACACTGTCTCATGGTGAAACCATGAGTGACTCATTAAATCAGCCGAGGTTCCTTAGATGACACAATCCTATGGATAACTGTAGCAATTCTAGAGCTAATACATGCTTACCAATCCTCGTGGAAAGAGCACTTTTATTAGTTTAAAACGAAATGTCTTTGCCCTTCACGGGGCGCGGTGTTCCCACTGGTGACTCTGGATAACTTTGTGCTGATCACACGGCCTTACGTGTTGACGACATATCTTTCAAATGTCTGCCCTATCAAATGTTGATGGTACGTGACATACCTACTATGTTTGTAATGGGGAATCAGGGTTCGATTTCAGAGAGGGAGCAGGAGAAACGGCTACCACATCCAAGGAAGGCAGCAGGTGCACAACTTACCCATTTCCGACATGGGGAGGTAGTGACGAAAAATAACAATACAGGACTCTGTTGAGGTCCCGTAATTGGAATGAGTACACTTTAAACCCTTTAATGATGTTCTATTGGAGGGAAAGTCTGGTGCCAGCAGCCGCGGTAATTCCAGCTCCAATAGCATATATCTCTTCTTCTTTTCGTTCATCCGGAGTGTTTTTTCAGATGTGATTGCGGTGTGTCTGTTATGCGCCCTTGGGCCGAAACCTGTAGGCCAACACATCCGACGACAGCATGCTTTTTTGACCAGGTAGCATACCTGGGAGACTCTCACTTTTGTGGTGCCATCTACAACCATGCTGGCCAAGGTTGAACGGTCGAAGACAACGGTCATCCCTCAAAGGAAGGCAGGGACAGTCCATAGCATTTTCCGCCATCCAAGGTTGCTTCCATAGTTGCAGGGCTGACACATAACGCCCTGGATCTGGGCTCACCGAGGGAAATCGTCACGTCCAGCTCATGGCTGCTTTAAATCCTCACTTCAATATATTGGTCATTTCGTTTTCCCCGGGCCATTCCCGCACAAACCAGACAGGTTTGCAGACGGCATCCACTCAGCGAGTTTTCGGACATGTGCTTGTCGTTGCGCCCGTCAGAGCTGTTCCAGGCACGACAGACATTCGGAAAACTACCTAGTCAGAGCTGTTCCGAACAAGAGCGGCATTCGGAAACTAGGTAGTCAGAGCTGTTCCTAGCACGAGAGACATTCGGACGAGACATTTCACTCGGACGTAATTGCGTAGTGTCAATTTTTAGTTTGCCACCCGTAGGACGACACTTCCGGCTTCCGGCGGGCATTTTTTAATGAGGTTAACCTTCCTCTGGTTTCGAGGCACGTTAGACTGTTGTGATGTCGCCAACATCTCAGCTGGTCAAGATAGAACGATCAACGACATCGCGGTCGGCCCTCAAGGGAAGGCAGGGGCAGATCATGGGCATTCCCTGGCTATCCAAGGAGGCTTCCATAATTGCAGAGCCGGCACATATTGCTCTGAGACTGGGCTCACCCGAGGAGTTGCCACGTCCTGCTCATGGCTGCTTTAGTTCCTCACTTCCATGTGTTGGGAGTCTCGCTTGCCACTGATCGCTCAAGCACACACCAGGGGCGGTCAGACTGCGAGCGACATCCACTCGGTAAGCTTTTATTTTTGACTTCGGACAACGCAATAGGTTCGCTCGCCGTGCGTTCCATTTCGTGTCATTGAGACGTTCTTCCACTTTTGTCTACACTCTCTATGAGTTAGATACAGACAGTTTTCGTAACCATTTCCTTCGACTGGGGCACTTTTCTGACTTTTTGTACTCGCTCACAAGGTAGGCTACATGTGCTGCCGGCTCAGCACCTTACCTTCTTGCAGCAGTGACCGAGAAACGGCCTGGCCCTCTCATCCGGGGATCTCTCATATCCCCCAGCTGAGAGCCTTCGAACTTGTATCAGACCTGAGCATGTAGCTTGCTCAGTATCACGCCTCTATTTTTCGGTAGGAGGGTATTTGCCCGGCTCTCATATCCGAGGGTTTGTGGCTTAGAGGCGTTCAGCCACAGCCATCGACAGGGAGCCTTAAGTGTTTTGTCCGGACCAAGAACTTCTGCCTTCGTACGCCTGATTTAAACTTCTGACTGTTATCCTCACCTCAGTCTAACTTGCAGAGCAGCAGGTTGTGTCTTTCTTAGTCTGGCCCCTATCCCATAAGCTGTCCGATATGTAGTTTTCATCCATCGGCAAGCACATGGGGTCAGAGGGACACACAAGCTCCCCCACCGCGGCAAGGTGGAGACACATCGGGGGAACAATAGCATATATTAAAGTTGTTGCAGTTAAAAAGTTCGTAGTTGGATCTCAGGTGCAGGCGGAATTACATGGAAAGTCTGAATTGAAGGCTACCTGTGTGGATGTCATCTGCCCACTGCTTTCTTCTGGTTCCTGGAGGAGCAGCCTGAGGTGGATGAAAGGCCCAATATACGGAAGTGAGGCTAAGCAGCCATGTGCAGGACGTGACGATTCCTTGGGTGAGCCCAGTCAGTACCAGAGCTCTATGTGTCGACTCTGTAATTATGGAAGCCTCCTTAGGATGGCGGGGAATGCCCATGGTCTGCCCCTGCCTTCTCTTAAGGTCTGACTGTTATGTCTCCGGCTGATCTGAACGGACCAGCTGAGATGGGGATGACACCAAAATAGTGAGAGTCGAATGTCCTTCGACATATCCGTGAAGGTTAACCCGGTCAACAAATGCCCGCAGAAGTCGGATGTGTCAGCCTAAAGGCACAAGTATCGCAGCTCTGCTGTAAACAGACACAATGCAATTATGTCCAGAAAAAAAAAACACTCCGGATTAACGCAGAAGAAGAGGAAGAAGAGTATGTAAAAGCTTAGCAGTAAAAAATCTGCATTCCAGAAAATGAAGAGTATCTTATGCAATAAGTCACTATCATTGAATGTAAGAAAGAGAGTGCTGAAATGCCATAAAGAGCCTGTTTTGCTCTGTGGAAGTGAGAGCCAAGAATGCCTAGGTCAGCTGGCAGGGCATTTGATGATGATAGCAATATCTGACATGTGACTTCTTATAGTCCATGCTGAATGCTGTTGATAATGTCTGTCCACAGCTCCTTCTGTCTCTTGTGCTCCATATCATTTGTGATACTGATGTTCCTCCATGTCATGATGTCAAGCTGTCCAGCATCTTCTCTTGGTCTCCCCCTGCCTCTCTTTCCTCCTCTGCCTACCTTTCCCATTGTCATGACCTTCTCCAGCTGTTTCCTTCTCATGGCATGACGAAAGAATGTGGACTACTTGGTACAAACAGCCAGTTTTCTCTGTGAGTTAATTACATTTACTAAATAGTGACGAAGTACTAAATAGTGACTAAATACTAAATGGTGACAGACCGGGTATTGAGTACTGACTAATCAGGCACTGAATAGTGATTGAGTAAGTACTGAATAGTAACTAATTAAGCACTAAATAGTAACTGAGTAAGTACTGAATAATAACTGAGTAAGTATTGAATAGTAACTGAGTAAGTACTGAATAATGACTGAGTAAGTACTTAATGATGACAGAGTAAGTACTGAATAGTAACTGAGTAAGTTAACAGACATAGTGGTTGGGGTTTCATTACAACGGCTAATGGACGAGTCTTGAAAAAGGATAGTCTGGCATATGAGACTACGACCTCCAGCATGAGAATGGAGGTGGAAGCAGTAACAGTGGCATTCCGTTGGTTAGAGGAGACTGCTGCAACACACATTGTATTCATTACGGATTCCAAGAGTATGCTTAGTAAGGTGGAGAAAGGAATGTTTCGTGTGGAATGGCTATCGTCACTTCAGAGGTAAGTAGATTGTGAGAATTGTATGGATATTTTGCCCTGGCCATGCGGGGTGTGGGGGAAATAAACAGGCTAATAGGCTGGCAGGGAATGCATCATCTTGGTGGTAGATTACATATGGACAAGGGGGAGGTAGTCGTGCGCTTGTGGGACCAGGTGGAGAAGGTGGGGGAACAGATTGAGAACCCGTATGTAGAAAGAATGAGATTACTGGGGATCAGCAGGGATTCTGGAAGAATCTCGAAACTGAGAGGGAAGACTAGGAGAACTTTCAATCAGATAGCGGCGGAACAATTAGTAGTATGACTCGTCGCTGGTTGTTGATCGAGGGGACGGAGCACGTATGGGAAAATCCTGAGTGCAGTGATGTTGGTTCTTAACTCAACTAAGTAAGTACTGAATAGTAACTAAGTAAGTACTGAATAGTAACTGAGTAAGTACTGATAGTGACTAACTAGTAAATTGTGACTGTAAAAAGTACTGATTAGTGACTGAGTACTATATAATGAATGATCATGTTCTGAGGTGACTGACAGCCTTGAACATTTTAACAGTCACTGACTATGTGGTAATGTTTTCCTGTCTGGCAGGAACATGCAATAACCATGCCTACAACCTGGGTGATGGCTTGTTCATATGGTCCATCTGGCAGTGTTGTAGCTTGTGGGTAAGTTTCTGTTGGTTTATCGGTGTTGTAGCTGTGGGTAAGTTTCTCTTGGTTTGCTCTTAAAGATATAGTGGCACATAATTTAAGTATGGTTTTTTAGTAAACAATTTCTTCATGCTTTTTATTTTTTGATTGGGGGAGGGAAGAAAGGATGAATTAACATATATATATATATATATATATATATATATATATATATATATATATATATATATATATATATCACACACACACACCACACACACACACACACACACACACACACACACACACACACACACACACACACACACACACACACACACACACACACACACACACACACACACACACACACACACACACACACACACACACACACACACACACACACACACACACACACACACACACACACACACACACACACACACACACACACACACACACACACACACACACACACACACACACACACACACACACACACACACACACACACACACACACACACACACACACACACACACACACACACACACACACACACACACACACACACACACACACACACACACACACACACACACACACACACACACACACACACAACACACACACACACACACACACACACACACACACACACACACACACACACACACACACACACACACACACACACACACACACACACACACACACACACACACACACACACACACCACACACACACAACACACACACACACACACACACACACACACACACACACACACACACACACACACACACACACACACACACACACACACACACACACACACACACACACACACACACACACACACACACACACACACACACACACACACACAGAGAGAGAGAGAGAGAGAGAGAGAGAGAGAGAGAGCTTTCTTTTCTTTCTTCTTTCTTTCTTTCTTTCTTTCTTTCTTTCTTTCTTTCTTTCTTTCTTTCTTTCGGTCTAGACTCTCTCTCTCCTTTTCTTTTCTCATATTCTTTCTTGACATTCTGCCCTTCTTACTCTGTCACATGTGATGTAACCTAGGGCATAGATGAAATTAGGGTTGAATGTTAGATTGTAAAGCCATTACAAATCCAGGAAAGAGATCTTTATCAGGCACTTCAAAACACATGTGAAATGCTAAAGAGTTCACATGTTCTAAGTGTGGGTTTATAAGATTGGGTAGGCCATCTTTCTAGCCATGTCTTTCTTCTCCTATTCAGAGCAAAATCTGGCTGTGTGTTAAGGCGTTTATGCATGTGAGTTTATTTATATTTGTATCTAAGTTGTCTTCAGATTTATTAAACATGCAAGTATAGATCTGTTTATCAGATATGACCGGGTTTATCTGCAACTTTATTTTTTCGTATTAGTGGACTGGACAACAAATGTACTCTCTACCCACTAAGCATGGATGAGGATCCTGCCACTAAGAAGAGGGCAGTTGCAACACACACAAGTTACCTATCATGTTGTACATTCACAAGCTCTGACCATCAGGTAAGTTACAACACACACCAGCTACTTGTCATATTGTACATTCACATGTTAGGATAATCAAGTTACAACACACACCAGCTACCTTTCATATTATAAACTGGCATGCTGGAATAATCAAGTTGTGCACATGTTACCTATCATATTATACATTCACATTTTATAATCATCAAGTTACACCACATGTGAGCAACCTTTCATGTTGTAAATTGGCAAGCTGGGATAATCAAGTTACACACAAACCACCTATCATTGTATATATTCACATACTGGGATCAAGATATATTTGAGACTGCAGGATTTTGTCTTTGCCTACACTCAAGAATAAAGTTGAAGGAATAAAGAAAGAAGAAACAATATTCTCTTCCCATTATTTTCATCTATGTGATGATGTGCGATTAAAACGAATAGACCTGGGGGTAACTTGGAACTTGGCATCTTCATCATAACAATTCACCAGCCAATTCTTTGCATCTTATTGAGACTTTCTTGGCCAAATACAATATCTTTCTGTTTTGTCAGACTTCCTCCTTCCTCAACATGGCTTCCGGTGATTTTCGGCTGTTCCTCAAGCTGAAAACACAGCTGAGAGTGACCCAATTTGAGTTACTGGAAGATATGTGGAAAGCAATATTCATGCTGTACTCCATTCCCGAAGTAGCCTTCCTAAAATGCTTCTAACAATGGTGGGACAGCTGGGAGAATGTGGGTACAAGGAGGGGACTTCGAACAGGGATTAGGGTTTCAGATCTCTAGGTTAGAGTAAGGATAATTTTCCCAACCAAAGGTCCAATACATTTTGAGCAGACCTCATACATTCAGTTCATCAACTGCTACAGCAGCAAAGGTTCTCAACCTTTTCTGGCTCATGCACCCCTTCACCATATGTTCAGAATGTCACCCCCCTACCCCCCTTTCGTATTTTCCTCCCTATAATTCCCCTTCCCCTACACAGTATACGTAAAAATGGAAGCTAAATTTAATAACACTTGCTAGAACAAGTCTAGACGTCTGCAGAAAACGTGATTTGCGAGTCTACTTACATTATAAAATGAATTTCAGAAGGGTGAGAAGTACAGACCCATAAAGAATGGAAGGAAAGACAATATCAAGTAATCTGTTCTTGTATTAATGCGATCTTGAAATAATAAAACAACACCCCCCCCCCCCCAACCCTAAAATTCCACCCTGGGTGGGGGGGGGGGAATTCCCCACCGGTTGAGAACCACTGTGCTAAAGAAACCAGAACGTGTCAGTGTGCCTAGAGTGCTGTGAACTCTTGTTCTTAGTGTGAGTAATAGTAACGTTTAAACAAATGTTATTTATGTGGTTTGTGTAAACGAAAAAGTAATATGTATTCAATGTAATATGTACTACAATCATGGAATATATTACATTATAAATATACATTTCAGATTCTGACAGGAAGTGGTGACAGTACATGCGCATTGTGGGATGTTGAAAGTGCACAACTAATCCAGAGTTTTCATGGACATGCTGGTGATGTTATGAGCATCCATCTTTCACCAACAGAAACTGGAAATATATTTGTCTCTGGGGTAATTCATTGTCTTTTCTTTGTCATAACTGTGTGTGTATGCACATGCATATCTGATTTCTATGTTTGTTTATTTTCATTGGTAGACTTGTATATACATCATCATCATCATCCAGTGCCTTGCCAGCTGGCTTGGGCGATCATGCCTCTCCACAAATTGTGATCTCCGACAGTATGGATCAATTCGTGTGTTGACTCCCTTCTGTACCATGACACAAGACTGTCAAGAATCTTCTCCTGCTGTCTTCCTCTATCTCTCTTTCTGCAAATCTTTCTGGTTGTCACATGTTCCAGTTTTTGTCTTCTCATAACGTGGCCAAAAAACGATGATTGCTTCAATCTGTTTGTGATAAGTTGTCTTTGCGACTTAGCTTTCCTCAAAATGTTCAGATTGCTCATTTTGGCTGTCCAATTAACTGTCAACATTCTTCTATAAAACCACATCTCCAAGGCTTCCAGGGATTATTTTTCGACTGTTTACTAATTGTCCAGGATTCACAGCTGTATGTTAAAATTGGTTCTATGTAACATGCAAGAACTCTCTAACTTTCAAGGACAATGACTTATTCCAAAAAACGTGCTTCCTTTTATAGAATGCAGTTTTTGCTTGTCCTATTCTGCTCTTTACCTTTGTGATGCATCTCCCATCTGATGTTATCCATGTGCCTAGATATCTGAATTTCTGCACTTGCCCTAAAATAACGTCATATACATTTTCTTCTTCTGCTTCTACCCTTGATTTTCTTTTTGGAATATGCTCATGTACTCAACTGTTAACAATAAGGAAAACTGCCTGCAGGAGTGTACACATCTGGTGCAATAAAAGAAAGTCAGTCAGCCTGCATACATACTGTTTGGTATGAATTGAAGGCAGTTGCTCATCTATGTCTTGATTTATTGAACAAGGTTAGCAAGATGCCTTCTAAACTCCATGCTTCCTTGGGAACAGGTGATTATGTTAGCACTGTGCTGTGGACACTTGTTTTCTCGATACACAGTCTAAAATATGAGTTATAGTGGCAGCTGAAGTGAATGCACTGGTGGTAGAATTCTCTGATAGTGGGGATGTATTTGTTGATGGATTAGTTCTTCGTCACAGGTGGGGTCCTTGGGCTTTGCTCAGCATGTGGTAGTGACTGAATATTCAGAAATCTAGTGATGTGTTCTAAACTATCACCTTGTCTTGCAATCAAGATTCTGGCTATGATGATGATGCTGCATTAGTTGTAAATGTATGATTATGCACACACATGCATACTGAGTAACTATGAATATGCTTTAGAACATACAGTCTAGATAAGGCTTAGACAGTGCTTTTAACCAGTACATAAATCCAGTTACGGCAATTGGTTTTGATTTTGTCAGGTCAAATTGGTGTCTTAAAGAGGCAGACAATTAGGCTGGTTCTGTGACTATTGTGTAGGTCCATCAATGGATCAAGCAGATATTATAAATGCCATAAAATATCTCTGTGAAACTATTGATTTCAGTGATGTGGGTAAAACAGCAGCTTTGCTCAGAATGAGCGACAAAGAATTGTGAGGTTTGAAAGCTTTGTACAAGACAAGAAGACCAACACCAAACTGGAGTGATCAGTCATCACTGTCACTATCGACTGTCAGTTACTGCTTATATAGTACCTTGCGGTGTATGGCAGGGGGGTCTTGAGCCTGATGAATTTGGGCCGCTTGGCTAGGGCAGTCACCGTGAACTGTGCAGGTTAAGGTTTTCTTTTTGCCAGTCACTGACAGAAACTCTAAAATTGAGATACGAGTGACATGTCTGGCACGCAGTGATGATAGTTCATCATCATCATTTGACTGGTGATCAGCAATAAAGTTTACTCCATATCTTAATATGAACAATATTTTATTGTCTGAAATTGAACAGGGCTGTGACAAAGTGGCCATGGTGTGGGACATGAGAACTGGTGACTGTGTGCAAGTCTTTGACGGCCATGACTCTGATATTAACAGCGTCAAGTTTTACCCCAGTGGTGATGCATTTGCTACGGGATCAGATGATGCAACGGTAAGTTCTCAGTTGGCTTGTCATCTTATGTGTAAATTAGAATCATGTTTTTAATTTACACATAAGGTGACCTGAATTCTAATTGACAACAAAGCAAGAGATTTTCATCTGTTGAAGGTTAAATAAAATATCCTAAGCCCGACTACTGCATGGCAACTGCTTGAGCAAGCAGCCTGTGGTTTCTCAACTCTTTTTAACCACCAGAAACATATCAATTTCCCCTCCAACCGGTAATGGTACTAAATACCTTTACAATAGTGATAAATTTAATCAAGGGTAGACAAATACGGAGTGCTCTGTCGCCATGACACTTGCAAATTTTAACCTGGAGCCTGAATTTTCAAATTCACTTATAAAAAATATTAGCCCCTATTTGCAACAAAATATGCTGGCTCCTAAGAAAAATAGACTGGCTTCTGAAACTATTTTTAGTTTTGTCTATCCCTGGTTTTAGTAGTTACTCACTTCCAGTATAATCGGTGAACATTCTTACAGGTGCCATCTTGTGAAACAATGGACTAGATGAGGTTAGAATTAGATGTGCTATGTAATGGAAATAGAGATAGCTGAATTAGGATTCATCTTCTTCCTCTTGCCTTGAGAGCTCCATGTTCATGACTCCAGTGAAAGCAGCAGTTAGTTTAAAGTTTATGTCATTCCGTTAACATTTTTGGGAGAAGGGAATGGTTGCTGCCACGTTGTTTACGTCCATTACTTAGTCGGCTGGACTGTAGCAGATGCCTGGCCATCGAGTGCTTATTGTCAAATACACTGAGATCTGATAAGCCAATCTTGAACCTCTGATATAGAAGATATTTCAACCTGTAATGTTTTGTTCACAGTCTTGAACGTATGGTATAAAAGATATTTCAGCCTGCTATGTTTTGTTCTGATGAGAGATGCATTGAAGAGATTAGAACAAGAATTGCCATTGCGAAGGTAGCCTTTTCCAAGATGAAAAACATACTGACCAATAAAAAGATATCAATTGAAACGAGAAAAAGAGTGTTGAGGTGCTACATAGAACCTGTGCTTTTGTATGGATGTGAAGCGTGGACAATAAGCAGTCAAGCTGAAAAACAGCTGATGGCTGTGGATATGTGGTTTCTGAGGAAAATGCAAAGAATACCATGGACGGACAGAAAAAGCAATGAGCAAGTCCTTCAAGAGACAATTGAAGATCGTAAACTGATTAGAGTCATTAGACATAGACAGTCCATGTTATGAGAAGAAGTGACTTGGAGAACTTGGTGACAACTGGCAAGATCGAGGGGAAGACCGAGAAGTAAATATCTGGATGGATTGGCCACATGGCATGGTCGAGACAGGAACACAGAGCTGATCCATGACTCTGGTGATCGAGTGAGATGGCAGAATATGACCGCCCACGCTTACTGGCATGGCACATGATGGATGGATGGATGTTTTGTTCACAATCTTGAACGTATAGAAGATATTTCAGCCGGTTATGTTTTGTTCACAATCTTGAACGTATAGAAGATATTTCAGCCGGTTATGATTTGTTCACAATCTTGAATGTATAGAAGATATTTCAGCCGATAATGTTTTGTTCACAGTCTTGAACATATGGTGTAGAAGGTATTTCAGCCTGTTATGTTTTGTTCACAATCTTGAATATATGATATAGATATTTCAGCCTGTTATGGTTTGTTCACAATCTTGAGTGTATGATATAAATGATATATCAGTCTGTTATGTTGTGGTCACAATCTTGAGTATATAATATATGTGATATTTAAGTTTTTTGTGTTCTGTTAGTGATCTTAACCCTCTGATGTAGATGACATTTTAGCCTGTTTTGTTTACAATCTCGAACGTATGGTATAGATAATTTTTTGGCCTATTATGTTTTGTTCAGTCTTGAACGTTAAACACATGATATAGATGATATCTCAGCCTGTTATTTTTTTTCACAATCTGTAGATATTTCAGTTTGTTGTGTCCTGTTCGCAGTAAAAAAAAAAATGATGACTCAATCTTGCCCTGAAAGTTGTTGATAAACATTGGTTTCATGTGGTCAGCTCAGCATGTTTTGTCTATTGTGCCCTGAATTAGGATAAAGTATCCAAGAATACATATTTGAGAATGTGAAAATAGTTGGATAGTCAGCATATTCCTGGACAGTAAATAATGACCTAGGGTGAATCAGATTGTAAATATCACATTATTTAATAGTAAATGCACACACAAAGACGCATGGCATATATACAAAGAAAATACCCAAGAAGGTAACCTGGCCAACAAATGTCCGAAGAAGCTGGATGTGTCGGCCGAAAGGTTGCAAATATCGCAGCTTTACTGTAAACAGGCATAACGCAGTTACATCTAATACAACATTCAGGACGAACGCAGAAGAAGACAAAGAAAATGAGGAAACCTAAATATCAATTAATACACATTCATCATCATCATCAACATGTGACTGCCAGCTAGGTATAGGCATTCATGTCTCTCCACAGAGCTTGGTCCTTTGCTTTCCATCTGAGCCCCTCTCTGTATAATTTCTCTTTGTCTGCCTGTCTCTCCTCCCACTGATCTTTCCTGTCATCAAGGTGTCTTCCACCGGCCCTTTTCTCATTACATGACCAAATAACGCTGTTCATCTCTTTCTTATCGTTGTTTATAATGTTCTACTTTCATTACCCTTTTCCCACTGAATCAGTTGTCAGTCGAAGGTATTTGCAACACTTGTCTAAGGTACCACACCTGTATTGCTTTCAAGCTCTTCTTATTTGTTCTTTCACGTTCCTGTGATTCACTTCCATATAGTAAGACAAGTTCTATATAGCATTTCAGTACCATATTTCTGACATTCAGAAGATAACAAAACAAACGGGATCAAGGTTCAGGACGGCTGATGATCTTGTCTACAACCATGTTTGAAGGTTGATTTTCAAATCACATAATCAGTTTTTACATTCAGGGCTTTGACTGTTCCAGAAAGATAGTGTCTTTGTAGGTGCCAGTCAGGGTGTTAACATCAATGTTCATGAGTGCCAACTCGTTATTGCCATAAGTGTCATATCATTAATGCCATAGATGATGTCATCTTGATATTCAATATGTTGACGACTAATTGAAATTGCCAGTTGGCATTGATAATGTTTACAATAATGTTCAGTATGTTTCACAATGATAATGTTTATATGCGTGACGATACACTAAAAATGTCTTTTATGTTATAGTGTGTGGTCCCGAAGCTCAAGTTAAGGAGCTCCCATGAATGCCATTGTTCCCATGAATGCCAATGTTAATTTCACTGAGACGTAGATCCCCATGAATGCCATTGTTCCCATGAATGCCAATGTTAATTTCTCTGAGACGTAGATCCCCATGAATGCCATTGTTCCCATGAATGCCAATGTTAATTTCACTGAGACGTAGACCCCCATGAATGCCATTGTTCCCATGAATGCCATTGTTCCCATGAATGCCATTGTTCCCATGAATGCCATTGTTCCCATGAATGCCAATGTTAATTTCACTGAGACGTAGACCCCCATGAATGCCAGTGTTCGTTTCACCTAGACGTAGGCCCCATCAATGCCATATCATTGTTGGTGTTTAAATGATAGCTCGTTGTCACAGATATAACAATTGGCACACATTCACTCAAGTGGATCACATCTGACAAATGAAGTTACAACACACTCGTTATCAGTGCACCTGAATAGCTTATTTGGCAACTCATGGTGAATCAGTTCCCGCATCGACCAAGGCTGGTCCTAGTTTAATACGTGACATTGCTAGACATTGTACATGCAAGGCAATCTGTCACTGAGGTTCCTACTTTCGAGTCGCCCCTGGCGTCATGGTCTTAAATCATGTGTTGCTGTCAACACTCAATTCCAAAATAGTAAATGGAACCAACTTAAGTTTGTATCCAGTCTGAAAACCCTCATTTATAGCACTCAGTGCTGACCGTTAGAGTAATATGGCCTGTCAGCGCCTACCATTTCCTTTACTGGCACACTTGTACTTTGTGGGACATTCTAGATGACTGTAGAGTCTGGTTTGTTCTTTCATTCCAACTGGAAACTAAGTAGAATACAGTTTCAGTCAGCCACTGATACAGTAGAGTAGATCTTATTAAGCTGACGTGATTCGCATGTTAGCGGATCAGCTGCCCCTTTACCAAATGCTTTCCAAGTCTAGTCATGGTCTGACCTTCTGTCCTATCACGTGACTTCTGTGACTAGTCCCCCATGTTAACTGACCATCATTCGTCTTAACACCTATGTGAGTTTTATTCGATTACTGTTTATCTGTCACTGGTGTTTTAACCCTCTGTGGTGTTTTAACCTTCTCTGGTCCTGTTAATCTAGTTCATCCCTGTCACTTCTTACATTAACTCTGTCTTGGCTAATTTTGGGTCATGGCACCGCCCACCTCGTGCAATGAAGTTTGTGGGCTCATTTTCAGGCTCTATCATTCAGTTCATGAGTACAATATTTTTTAAGGAACACTGATGATGATCGTCCATGGAGCTACGGAGTTTATGCTCTGTGCGATGCTATCGTCACGTCACTCTGCTGAAAAAAGACACCCTGTGCAATGAAGTCAATCCTCTTGCCTTTAACCCCTTTTAACAAAATAAGAAAAGCAGATTATATCCTCCTAATCCTAGGGTAGTGGATCACATGCCTGGCCTTTTCAGATAAGGGCAGAAAACTAGAAGGACACATTAAAAATCCCCCTACGGTTGGAAATCTAAAAGAGCAGGCCATATAGACCGCTGCCCATGTTAAACTTCAAAAATAGAGAACCCACCATCGGAAGAATATAAATGTGTGATTCTGGTATGCACACATTTGGTGCCCTGGAATTTATGCGCTGTGCTAAAATTCTTCTTGGTAGATCTTTGGGAGGAGACTGAAGCACTTATGGAGTTATCCATGTGCAGTGAAATTGCCATGGAAACAAAATTTGCTAGTGCCATTTCCTGAATCAAGGCCCAATTTACATGTTGCAATGCATATAGGACTCGTTAACCACAGTAAAACTGATACAGTGCCAGACTGGCTGTTCTGGGCTGATATTTAGAATTAACCATCTGTAGATGGAAGGACGAAGATGATGACATAACTTACTGGCCATGAAATGGCTTACAAAACTACCCACTAATGCTGACAGATCCATTTTTGACCATGACCAAATGGCACAAGTGGGGTGATATTATCAGTATTACGTCTGGCAATTTCTCATCCTCAGAACTCGTTAAAACTGGGTCAACTCCAGCTACTATTAGGGATTGAATGCAGTTGCTGTCTTTTCTCATGTGTAACAATTAATTGTACACAATATGTGCGCTCATCATAGTTGTAAATTCTTCAGCACAGTGTCATGTTTATTTCCATTATAATGATCAAGTCTTGCAATATTACCTTGCATGTTCTGAATTATTTCAGTGTCGTTTGTTTGACCTCCGGGCCGACCGAGAGGTGAATTGCTACAGGAAAGACAGTATTATATTTGGGTGTAACGCTGTAGACTTTTCAGTGAGCGGTAGGTATTGGTGTTCTCTATCAGTGGTAATAACGGTTTTCTGCATTGATGAATGTGACTTTCCCCTCTTGTGTCTCCACCTTGAAGTGGTAGATGGGCTAGTGTGTCTCAGTGATCCCAGTGGCTATACAGACAGTAAATCAATTTGGGAACCAGTTGAGGCCACCGAAACAGTTACATAAATAAACACACATAGTATTGTTTGGCGCTCACAGAAGGAGAAGAAAGAAGTAGACACTAGAGGACGCACTAGACAACATAAAATTTGAAAGCTATAGTTACCGACCGGGATTCGAATCTGTCACCTCCAAATGGCGACAGCGCCTCACTGCAGGAACAAGTGTACTTCGACGCATGACCAACTAGACACTCCAAAAAAAGTGTCTTCATTAGTTATGTCTAGCATACACATGAACCTACAACTATGGAATACGGACAGAATTCGTATCAAACCATTGAGATAGCACCATAGGTCTCATATTCATATACTCAGTACTAAGTGTGTTTATTTATGTAACTATTTCAGTGGCCTCAACTGGTTCCCAAATTGATTTCCTGTGTGTAATACGTGTACAGCATTAGAACCGACCAATCATTTCTCTTTAAATGTTTGTTAATATACTGGACACAGCATTTACGGTCTGATGTGTTTGTTATTTGACCTATGCTGGTTTAATATAAATTATGAGACCTGTGGTGCTATCTCAATGGTTTGATACAAATTCTGTCCGTATTCCATAGTTGTAGGTTCATGTGTATGATAGACATGACTAATGAAGACACTTTTTTTTGGAGTGTCTAGTTGGTCATGCGTCGAAGTACACTTGTTCCTGCAGCGAGGCGCTGTCGCCATTTGGAGGTGACAGGTTCGAATCCCTGTCAGTAACTATAGCTTTCAAATTTTATGTTGTCTAGTGCGTCCTCTAATCTCTACTTCTTTCTTCTCCTTCTCTGAGCGCCAAACAATACTACGTGTAGTTTATTTATGTACAGACAGTAGCATAGGCTGCTGGCAGGGTCTCCCATGTTGGACACGTCAATGGGTAGGGGACCAAACAAAGTCAGACACACACAAATCTGCTACCTTTTAGGTAGAATAGGAACATTTGAAGGCTAGGGAAGGCAGATCTGAACCACATGCTTGTCCACATTGGATGTACTGGCTTGGTGAAATGGACAAAGTTACTTGCTCCATCATGTCATGAATCTGAATTTCTTCTTCTTCTGTGTTCATCCTGATTTTTTTCTTCGGATGTGACTGCGTTGAGCCTGTTTACAGCAGAGCTGCGTTCTTGCGCCGTTAGGCCGACACATCCGACTTCTGCGGGCATTTGTTGACCGGGTTAACCTTCCCGGGGGAATCTGAATTTGATTTTGATTGACATTCACATTTTTAACTTGTGTGAATACAGGTCAGTTAAAGCAGATGATTAATATCTGGAGTCAGAATTTTACATTGTTCATTTGCTGTGTGGCTTAGGTAACATTTTACTGCATTTATATGTGTGTGTGTGTATATATTTTATCTGCCTCAGTGCAAGTTCAAACCCTTGACCACCAGTCGTAAGGCAAGTGTGCTGGCCACTGCACTACCGCTGCTGATTACATATGAGGCATCAAATTGATTAACTGAGAATATGATCACAGGAAGTTACAAAGCTAATTTGATAGCGGACAGAATATTCAAGTAACAGAATGCATCTGTGGCCGAGGGCTAGTGAATAAAGTTTCACAATCTTGACATACTGTGGTTGAAATTAGCCACAGGCGATTTAGGAGCATATCACTTTGTGTTGATGTTCATAATGGTATAAGTGGTGGCTGTTCAAAAAGTATTCGTAAACTACTGAGCATCAGATTGCCTAGAAAATCTCGAACTGGCAATAAATGTAGGGATTGATTGCAGTGCCCTGTAAAGGATGTGCAAGAAACTAATCGAAAGCATGGTTTCGGGAATACTAGGCTGGGGTAGACCAACACATCAGTGGACAAAGGACATTAAAGACACCCTGGGCATGAAAGTGCATGAGGTAGTTGGAACTGACGAAGGATTAAAAGTCTTCACATCAGGCTGTGATGGGAACGACATTCTGCAAATGACTTGCTCTATGTTAAAAACGTTATACTATATGTTTAAAGAAATTGTATTATATGTTTAAAAAAGTTATACTATATATTAAAAAGTTACACTGTATATGGAAAAAATGTTATACTATATGTTTAAATAAATTGTATTATATGTTTTAAAAAGTTATACTATAGGTTAAAAAGTTACACTGTATATGGAAAAAATGTTATACTAAATATTTTAAAAAGTTATACTATAGGTTTAAAAAGTTATACGATATGTTAAAAAAAAGTTATACTATGTGATTAAAAGAAAGTTATATTATGTGTTTAAAAGAAAGTTATACTATATGTTTAGAAAGTTATACTATATGTAAAAAAAAATTATACTATACTATATGTTTTAAAAAAAGTTATACTTTATGATTCAAAAGTTATACTAATAGTTAGAAAGAGTAACATGGCATGACAATATGTTGTTTGTTTGTAAAATTTTTATATTGTGTACGTCTATCATTCACAGGACGTTTGTTGTTTGGTGGTTACAATGATTACACAGTGAATGTTTGGGATGCACTAAAGGGTACACGAATCACAATTTTGTATTGTCATGACAACCGAGTCAGTTGTCTAGGAGTGTCCCCAGACGGGACGTCCTTGTGTACGGGTAGCTGGGACTACACACTACGGGTAAGCATGAATTGGTCTGTGTTTTTGTAGAGAACAATGATTGAAGGCATAGCTCCTCGAAGAAGAGGCAGGGGCTGAGCAGCATGAAGATGGACACTAGATATTGCACGCACCTTGGGCTAGAGGGTGCACGAGGAAGGAGACGTGGCAAGAGGTACAGACAGTTCTTAGTGGGCCTTGATGAGAGCCACATTGTGCAAAGGATTTGCTACTTGAGGATGATATGTTTTTGTTTCCATAGTTACTGTACAGCTTATGTTGTAAAAACTTGAAATATGTTTCTAGCAAATAACAGGCACTGGAGAGGTGTACAACATTGATTGGGGTAACATAGGTAGATACTATCTTGACAGTTGGAAGGCTTAGAGAGTAGATAGTATTGGGCACTGTACTGGCAACATTTCAGAAATAAGACAAATCTAACCACAGAATATTTACAATGTGTGTGTTCTGAAGAAGGTTGGAATCCACCAGGTAGTGAAACTACCCATGCCACACTGCAACCTCAGGGGACTAGTGGCCCAGCAACATTTTAGGTCATGGAAGAAGACAGGAAGATAGATACTGCCATTACTGCCAACCTTTGGCTTTGTTGTAGCTCTGATGAGATTGCCTATGGCCCATCACAGCCTCAGCAGGAGCGTTGCTCTAGCAATCTTCTGGGTTACGGGGGTAGGAGGGAAAGAAGCTCTGCTATAGCTCTGATAAAGATTGCCTACGTCACAACACAATCTCAGTGAGGTTGCTGCCTCAGTAACTTTTAGGTTACGGAGTTGGAGGGAAGGAAGGAAGGTAGATATTGTTAGGCCCTATTATAGTTCTGATTCACACTGGGAATCAAATCTGAACCTTTTGCTTGTGTTTGACTTTGCTACTTCTTTACCTGTTGACTTTCTGACATTATGTAGTATTAGTACACATGCTTAAGGCTGGAGTTTAGCCTGCTACTAGAGTTTGTTCCTATGGATTATGTTATTCCTTCTGTCCATCATTTACATGGTCGACCTCTTCTTCTGGTTCCTTTTGGGTCAGTCTATGCCTCATGTTTTTCTTTGAGCAGTAGGAAAAATCCCCTGCCAGCTTGCTAGCCCAGTTGCAGGTTAACGACAGGAACATCTGAACAAGGAGAGTTCCCAACTGCATCCCTTAGTGCAGAGGATGGGCATCACAGAAGATTTTGGTAAATTCACTACAAAGGACTGAGTATCCACCAAAATAAGTGGACAACTCTCTACCTGAGCAGTGTTGGAAACTCTTTGTTTTAATTGTCAGAAATTGTTGTAAAAGGCAGAAATCACATATGGATATGGATAAGGAACCAACATACCTTGGTGTAACATTTGACGACAGGCTGACATGGAGAAAACACATTAAAAAAGCAGTAGCAAAAGCCAGAAGGAAAATTGCCATCCTGAGAAAGTTAACTGGAACCACATGGGGAGCCAGTGGGAAAATACTTAGCAAAGTTTATCAACAGAGCATACGACCACACCTGGAATACGGGTCAACTGCATGGTGTTCGGCAGCAAAAACCACACTACAAGAGCTGGACAAAGTGCAAAATCAAGCTCTTAGAGTCATCACAGGAGGGATGAAATCAACCCCTATAGTAGCAATGGAGAAAATGGGGAGGACACAAGCTTTAAGAGAACGCAGAGATACAAAAACACTAATACAAGCAGAAAGTTTCTCAGCTTGCCAGGCCACCCTATGAAGAACAGATTTGAAAACTTAGCTTTGGGGCGGTTGAAAAGAAGTAGTTTCATCCACCAGGCCAAACAACTCTGCAGAGAAACCATCGATCTTCCCACAGTTGATATCCCCCTGACAGCTATTCCAGAGCGAACCCCGTGGAAAGATGAACATAGAATATCACTACAAATCCAGTCAGAAGTGAGAGGAATATTTGACAAGGAAGAACGGAACAGTGTACAGCGCAGAACAGCCACTCTCAGCTTCCTTGATGACGAATACCCACAGGACCTCTGGATCCGAGTCTACACAGATGGGTCAGCACAAAATGCTGTTCGAAATGGAGGAGCGGGAGTGTATATAGAATACCCAAATAACACTAGAGACACGGCCAGAATTCCAACAGGAAAGTACTGCCATAATTACGATGCTGAAATTGAGGCAATCAAGATAGCCACAGAGAAATTACAAAATACCAGCCATGCTACACAACCTGTGGTGATATTGACAGATGCAAAATCCGTAATAGAGGCGCTCCTGTCTGGGAAATTGCCAGTTCTGAGGACACTACTTTCTGAACTTAGCAGTCATCGTAAGACACTGTGGAATCCCCGGAAACGACAGAGCTGATCGATTGGCTAAGGAAGGAGCACAAGAAGAACAACCAGATGTGCCTATTACATACCACCAAAAGAAAAGAATGATCAAATCAGTCAGAAGGCCACCAAACCTTACTCAAGACGACTACCACGTTATGGACAGACCAGAACAGGTCATTCTTCTGCGCCTCAGAACAGGACACAATAGATTACGCAACCACATGTATACAAAATTCAAGATTGGTGACTCAGCCATGTGCACATGTGGTTTGGCGTCGCAGACAGCAGAGCACATACTCCAGGATTGCCCAAACTACAACATATCCAGGCGAACCTTCTGGCCTAGAGAGACAACAGTGGAAGATAAACTCTATGGACTGCTGAATGAACTAAAAAAGACTGTTAGATTCATACAAGAGACAACATTGCAGTTATAAACATAATTTAGGCGAACGAAAGAAGAAGAAGACATATGGATGTAGAAGGCAAGCGGAAACCACCATACTATGTTCCCAAGAATAAGGTTATGAGCAAGTAAGAAATCTGAAATGGAGGCCTGCCATGTTTCATCAAATACCGTGCCAGCGACGAGGACGATCAAGCTTCTCCATATTTTGCGATCTCCAACAGCATAAGTCAATTCATGTGTTGACACCCTTCCAAGCCATAAATAACATTAGACAGTCAAGAATTTCTCTTACTGTCTTCGTCTGTCTTGCTTTCCACAAATTTTTCTGGTTGTCACAATATGTTATAGTTTTTGTCTTCTCATAATGTGGCCAAAAAATAATGACTACCTCTTCCTGGTGTTTGTAATTAGTTCTCGTAGTGTCATAAAACATTTGAAAACGTTTGAATTGTAACATTTTTAGAAACTATATGCCAGTCGTAGGAGGGGATACCTCGACATGATATAACAAGATAGCGGGCATGTTTGTGAAACGGTTAGGGAATTAAGCTGACAATGCCATAAGCATGGTCGGACGAATGTTCAATTCCTGCACTCGTTATTTGCTAGAGGAAGGAAATATTGGCCACCTACACTTCCGTCCAGTCTGGTCTAAAATATGTGATCCTCCTAATCCTTCACATACTGACAGTATGTACCCACATTTGTGTACATACCAGCTTATCCCTCACATACCCAGTGCTATAGTACTTGTGTGTTATTTTGTCGATATAACAAGATAGTAACTGAAATGCATTATTTCTGATACAGGTTTGGGCATGAGTTGTCAGCTGAGCTGGAGGTGCATAGAAATTAGGCCAGTGTGTCACACAAGACAGCCAGTGTTCGCAGCTTGCTGTGTTCCAGGGTCGGCAGCGTGGATGCTTCCTGCAGTCACTTCACATTCAGCATCTCACTCTACACAGTTGTTCTCCACTTCACGACTCACTCTTTTGTGTGATTCACTCCTCGTATGTGGTAGTTTTTAAACAAAGTTCACATGAAATATTTTCTGCATAAAAATGGAACCCATTTTTGATAGCCAGCCCTCGTATGTAATATTTCCAGCCATGAAATTAATGACTGCGAGATAAAAACAATCATGATTGCAATGACAACGCCAATGATAACTTCTATTTTTACCTACTTCTGTTAAACTTTTGATGCATATTTTTTCAAATTACAAATTTTTGAATCTTCTATAAAATAACTGACTGTATTGTGAGTTTGCATTGACAAATGTATGCATATCCTTATTTATGACCTGTAATTGTCATATGTTTTCTTTTTCATTTTTACATGGTCAATTTGTTTTAGGTGTGTGAGTGCATACATGCATGCATGCACATGCGCTCTTGCTGTTATTACTTTTAAAAATTTATTTCTGATATGCTAGTTTTCTTTAACCTATTTCCCCGGTTTGTCTTTTTTTGGTGTCCTCTGTACACACACACATGCGTGCACGCGCGCGCACACACTCCAAAATGTCCTTTTGTTTAATTCCTGTTTTATTTTTACATTGTTATTTAATCCATGACTTTTTCCTTCTAACTTATTCCTTCCTGTGATATTAATATATTTTGTTTTGTTTTTAAATTCCTGATATATTCTTTTATGGCTTGAATAATTTTTTTGCACACACAAACACACTATACCCTTATTTTATCATCTTTTATTGTATAGCCTCTTCTTCTTCTTCTTCTTCTGTTTTTGTTGTTGGCATGTTGCTCATGTTTTGTATTTTCTTTCCATTCTACCTCCACTATTTTCATTTAACTGTAACCCTGATTATAAGCCCATCTTTTAATAAACAGCTGCTTGAAGATGTTTGTAGGAGTTTCATCAACCTAGGAAAGGAGAAGGGAGAAGCATGACTGTGTACCTCACACAATACCAGGGTCCTGACTTCAGTCAGAACAGATTAGCAGATTGAATCTGAACTCATGTCTGTATATAGTCAATGGTGTTGAGTATATAATCTAGTCATATTTTGAGGTGCATTTTTCTACAGTGTACATACACCTCATGCATGTTTTGTTTTGGATCTTGTTTGATGTGTAATAAATACTAGTCTCTGTTTAAACAAGTCATATCACAGTGTATTAGAGCCATCACAACGATGTTGAATGTTTTAAATGTGCAGTGCACAAACTGGAACACTAAGTGTTAATGCTGTGATTATTTGTAATGTTCACAGAATAACAAGGTTATGGGCACATTATTTCTGTTAATTAACTCATTTACAAACCAAATTATGTGGTTTGCTTCTCTGACCAAAAAACATTGTGCACATGAGGTGGTTTGGGTTTCTGATCAAAAACAACTTCAGGTGGCTTGCTGAGGGAAGCCGCCACTTTTAGTGGCTTGTTAAGGGAAATGTTTATCATTCTCCCCACCACCATATACACACCACAAACACACACCATCCCTCCTTCCCTCGTCCTCCTTCTTTCCTGACAATTATACAAAGTGCAATATAGATATTTTATAGTGTTGCAGGACAGTGCGTGAAAAGTACTGATTAGTATGGGAAATTCACCTAATGAGGAGAGGACTGACATTTTCAACTGATTAGAAATCTCTTATGCTTGTACTTTTTCATTTTAATTTCCGATGAGATATTTTCTTTAATAATGCGTATATTTTTTTGCACCATGTTCTTCATTTGAAACGTTATTATGTGACATTCTTTATAGTTTTCTAGTCATTTCTAAGTATTTAACTATCATTTCAATCAAAATTATTTTGTTCAAGTAAGAAAATATTTACAACCTTTTGTTTTTGTTTTGGGTAAATAACTCTGTTTAAAAGTTGTCATGTATTAAGTATTTGTTGCTGTTGGAACTGATAGAGTTTAGTGTAAAGTATCTTTATGTACTGTATGTGGTCAAGTGAATGCAGATTGTGTCAACAGATTCTATGAACTGGGTTTTCCACTTTAAAAGAAACATTGTATTTAGATGGTTTTGGTTACGTTATGTTTTTAGAAAAGGTGGCTGATAGACATCAGTATCATTGTCATCATGTACCATGCCAATGTTCACTTAAACTTGGATGTTCATTTAAAACTTGAGTGTTCATATAAAACTTGGAAGTTCATTTAAAACTTGGATGTTCATTTAAAACTTGAGTGTTCATTTAAAACTTGAGTGTTCATTTAAAACTTGAATGTTCATTTAAAATTTGAATGGTCACTTAAATCTTGGATGTTCATTTAAAACTTGAGTGTTCATTTTTAAAACAATAATGTTGATGTTGATAGGCAGAAGTGGATTGCAATTTTTCAAGTAGCCAAGGAAATTTTGCAAGAAACAATGTTATGAAACTGAGTGTGCAAAAATTACTGTTATTAAGACAAACTAAAATATACCATGAAATATTGCATTGAAAATGAATAAAATACCCAGCAAATACCAATTTGAATTAAACTTCAGCAGAATTGTGTAATCCACAGTTTCTCGAAGCATGATTTGCAGATCGCTATGGGGTTAACAAACAAATATTTAGGGGTCACATAAACATATGCAAGCTTGGTTTTTAAATATAATCATTATTCATTGTCTTTTTGTCTTTGTACCTATGGATTCTTTAACTGAGTAAGGATGTTGCAAAATCGTTTGTTTGATCAACATAGGTTGCGAATGAACAGAAATGAGAACAATTTGATAAGCCCTGGTTTAGTCAACACCGCTGTGAAAGAAACTTGGAGCAGCCATCCAGGAAAGTGAAAGTTGAGTCATGAACTGACATCACAGCACACAGGACATTCCCAAATGTTTAATACAAACAACAATAGAAGTAAAGTTGGCCAGTGTAATACAAACAACACAAGTAAAGTTGGCCAGTGTAATACAAACAACACAAGTAAAGTTGGTCAGTGTAATACACACAACAACACAAGTAAAGTTGGCCAGTGTAATACACACAACAACACAAGTAAAGTTGGTCAGTGTAATACAAACAACAACACAAGTAAAGTTGGCCAGTGTAATACACACAACAACACAAGTAAAGTTGGCCAGTGTAATACAAACAACAACACAAGTAAAGTTGGCCAGTGTAATACAAACAACAACAACAAGTAAAGTTGGCCAGTGTAATACACACAACAACACAAGTAAAGTTGGCCAGTGTAATACACACAACAACACAAGTAAAGTTGGCCAGTGTAATACAAACAACAACACAAGTAAAGTTGGCCAGTGTAATACAAACAACAACACAAGTAAAGTTGGCCAGTGTAATACACACAACAACAGAAGTAAAGTTGGCCAGTGTAATACACACAACAACACAAGTAAAGTTGGCCAGTGTAACACAAACAACAACACAAGTAAAGTTGGCCAGTGTAATACACACAACAACACAAGTAAAGTTGGCCAGTGTAATACACACAACACAAGTAAAGTTGGCCAGTGTAATACACACAACAACACAAGTAAAGTTGGCCAGTGTAATACAAACAACAACACAAGTAAAGTTGGCCAGTGTACCACAAACAACAACACAAGTAAAGTTGGCCAGTGTAATACACACAACAACACAAGTAAAGGTGGCCAGTGTAATACACACAACAACACAAGTAATAGCTGGCCAGTGTAATACACACAACAACACAAGTAAAGTTGGCCAGTGTAATACAAACAACAACACAAGTAAAGTTGGCCAGTGTAATACACACAACAACACAAGTAAAGTTGGCCAATGTAATACACACAACAACACAAGTAAAGTTGGCCAGTGTAATACACACAACAACACAAGTAAAGTTGACCAGTGTAATACAACAACACAAGTAAAGTTGGCCAGTATAATACACACAACGCAAGTAAAGTTGGCCAGTGTAATACAAACAACACAAGTAAAGTTGGCCAGTGTAATACACACAACAACACAAGTAAAGTTGGCCAGTGTAATACAAACAACAACACAAGTAAAGTTGGCCAGTGTAATACACACAACAACACAAGTAAAGTTGGCCAGTGTAATACACACAACAACACAAGTAAAGTTGGCCAGTGTAATACAAACAACAACACAAGTAAAGTTGGCCAGTGTAATACACACAACAACACAAGTAAAGTTGGCCAGTGTAATACAAACAACAACACAAGTAAAGTTGGCCAGTGTAATACACACAACAACACAAGTAAAGTTGGCCAGTGTAATACAAACAACAACACAAGTAAAGTTGGCCAGTGTAATACAAACAACAATACAAGTAAAGTTGGCCAGTGTAATACACACAACAACACAAGTAAAGTTGGCCAGTGTAATACACACAACAACACAAGTAAAGTTGGCCAGTGTAATACAAACAACAACACAAGTAAAGTTGGCCAGTGTAACACAAACAACAACACAAGTAAAGTTGGCCAGTGTAATACACACAACAACAGAAGTAAAGTTGGCCAGTGTAATACACACAACAACACAAGTAAAGTTGACCAGTGTAACACAAACAACAACACAAGTAAAGTTGGCCAGTGTAATACACACAACAACACAAGTAAAGTTGGCCAGTGTAATACACACAACACAAGTAAAGTTGGCCAGTGTAATACACACAACAACACAAGTAAAGTTGGCCAGTGTAATACAAACAACAACACAAGTAAAGTTGGCCAGTGTAACACAAACAACAACACAAGTAAAGTTGGCCAGTGTAATACACACAACAACACAAGTAAAGTTGGCCAGTGTAATACACACAACAACACAAGTAATAGCTGGCCCGTGTAATACACACAACAACACAAGTAAAGTTGGCCAGTGTAATACAAACAACAACACAAGTAAAGTTGGCCAGTGTAATACACACAACAACACAAGTAAAGTTGGCCAGTGTAATACACACAACAACACAAGTAATAGCTGGCCAGTGTAATACAAACAACAACACAAGTAAAGTTAGCCAGTGTAATACAAACAACACAAGTAAAGTTGGCCAGTGTAATACACACAACAACACAGTAAAGTTGGCCAGTGTAATACACACAACAACACAAGTAAAGTTGACCAGTGTAATACAACAACACAAGTAAAGTTGGCCAGTATAATACACACAACGCAAGTAAAGTTGGCCAGTGTAATACAAACAACACAAGTAAAGTTGGCCAGTGTAATACACACCAACACAAGTAAAGTTGGCCAGTGTAATACACACAACAACACAAGTAAAGTTGGCCAGTATAATACACACAACAACACAAGTAAAGTTGGCCAGTGTAATACACACAACAACACAAGTAAAGTTGGCCAGTATAATACACACAACAACACAAGTAAAGTTGACCAGTGTAATACACACAACAACACAAGTAAAGTTGACCAGTGTAATACACACAACAACACAAGTAAAGTTGGCCAGTATAATACACACAACAACACAAGTAAAGTTGGCCAGTGTAATACACACAACAACACAAGTAAAGTTGGCCAGTATAATACACACAACAACACAAGTAAAGTTGACCAGTGTAATACACACAACAACACAAGTAAAGTTGGCCAGTATAATACACACAACAACACAAGTAAAGTTGACCAGTGTAATACAAACAACAACACAAGTAAAGTTGACCAGTGTAATACACACAACAACACAAGTAAAGTTGGCCAGTATAATACACACAACGCAAGTAAAGTTGGCCAGTGTAATACAAACAACACAAGTAAAGTTGGCCAGTGTAATACACACAACAACACAAGCAAAGTTGGCCAGTGTAATACACACAACAACACAAGTAAAGTTGGCCAGTGTAATACACACAACAACACAAGTAAAGTTGGCCAGTGTAATACACACAACAACACAAGTAAAGTTGGCCAGTGTAATACAAACAACAACACAAGTAAAGTTGGCCAGTATAATACACACAACAACACAAGTAAAGTTGGCCAGTGTAATACAAACAACAACACAAGTAAAGTTGGCCAGTGTAATACAAACAACAACACAAGTAAAGTTGGCCAGTGTAACACAAACAACAACACAAGTAAAGTTGGCCAGTGTAATACACACAACAACAGAAGTAAAGTTGGCCAGTGTAATACACACAACAACACAAGTAATAGCTGGCCAGTGTAATACACACAACAACACAAGTAAAGTTGGCCAGTGTAATACAAACAACAACACAAGTAAAGTTGGCCAGTGTAATACACACAACAACACAAGTAAAGTTGGCCAGTGTAATACACACAACAACACAAGTAATAGCTGGCCAGTGTAATACAAACAACAACACAAGTAAAGTTGGCCAGTGTAATACAAACAACACAAGTAAAGTTGGCCAGTGTAATACACACAACAACACAAGTAAAGTTGGCCAGTGTAATACACACAACAACACAAGTAAAGTTGACCAGTGTAATACAACAACACAAGTAAAGTTGGCCAGTATAATACACACAACGCAAGTAAAGTTGGCCAGTGTAATACAAACAACACAAGTAAAGTTGGCCAGTGTAATACACACAACAACACAAGTAAAGTTGGCCAGTGTAATACACACAACAACACAAGTAAAGTTGGCCAGTGTAATACACACAACAACACGAGTAAAGTTGGCCAGTGTAATACACACAACAACACAAGTAAAGTTGGCCAGTATAATACACACAACAACACAAGTAAAGTTGACCAGTGTAATACACACAACAACACAAGTAAAGTTGACCAGTGTAATACACACAACAACACAAGTAAAGTTGGCCAGTATAATACACACAACAACACAAGTAAAGTTGGCCAGTGTAATACACACAACAACACAAGTAAAGTTGGCCAGTATAATACACACAACAACACAAGTAAAGTTGACCAGTGTAATACACACAACAACACAAGTAAAGTTGGCCAGTATAATACACACAACAACACAAGTAAAGTTGACCAGTGTAATACAAACAACAACACAAGTAAAGTTGACCAGTATAATACACACAACAACACAAGTAAAGTTGGCCAGTGTAATACACACAACACAAGTAAAGGTGGCCAGTGTAATACACACAACAACACAAGTAAAGTTGGCCAGTGTAATACACACAACAACACAAGTAAAGTTGACCAGTGTAATACACACAACAACACAAGTAAAGTTGGCCAGTATAATACACACAACGCAAGTAAAGTTGGCCAGTGTAATACAAACAACACAAGTAAAGTTGGCCAGTGTAATACACACAACAACACAAGCAAAGTTGGCCAGTGTAATACACACAACAACACAAGTAAAGTTGGCCAGTGTAATACACACAACAACACAAGTAAAGTTGGCCAGTGTAATACACACAACAACACAAGTAAAGTTGGCCAGTGTAATAAAAACAACAACACAAGTAAAGTTGGCCAGTATAATACACACAACAACACAAGTAAAGTTGGCCAGTGTAATACAAACAACAATACAAGTAAAGTTGGCCAGTGTAATACAAACAACAACACAAGTAAAGTTGGCCAGTGTAACACAAACAACAACACAAGTAAAGTTGGCCAGTGTAATACACACAACAAGAGAAGTAAAGTTGGCCAGTGTAATACACACAACAACACAAGTAATAGCTGGCCAGTGTAATACACACAACAACACAAGTAAAGTTGGCCAGTGTAATACAAACAACAACACAAGTAAAGTTGGCCAGTGTAATACACACAACAACACAAGTAAAGTTGGCCAGTGTAATACACACAACAACACAAGTAATAGCTGGCCAGTGTAATACAAACAACAACACAAGTAAAGTTGGCCAGTGTAATACAAACAACACAAGTAAAGTTGGCCAGTGTAATACACACAACACAAGTAAAGTTGGCCAGTGTAATACACACAACAACACAAGTAAAGTTGACCAGTGTAATACAACAACACAAGTAAAGTTGGCCAGTATAATACACACAACGCAAGTAAAGTTGGCCAGTGTAATACAAGCAACACAAGTAAAGTTGCCAGTGTAATACACACAACAACACAAGTAAAGTTGGCCAGTGTAATACACACAACAACACAAGTAAAGTTGGCCAGTGTATACACACAACAACACAAGTAAAGTTGGCCAGTGTAATACACACAACAACACAAGTAAAGTTGGCCAGTGTAATACACACAACAACACAAGTAAAGTTGGCCAGTATAATACACACAACAACACAAGTAAAGTTGGCCAGTATAATACACACAACGCAAGTAAAGTTGGCCAGTGTAATACAAACAACACAAGTAAAGTTGGCCAGTGTAATACACACAACAACACAAGCAAAGTTGGCCAGTGTAATACACACAACAACACAAGTAAAGTTGGCCAGTGTAATACACACAACAACACAAGTAAAGTTGGCCAGTGTAATACACACAACAACACAAGTAAAGTTGGCCAGTGTAATACAAACAACAACACAAGTAAAGTTGGCCAGTATAATACACACAACAACACAAGTAAAGTTGGCCAGTGTAATACAAACAACACAAGTAAAGTTGGCCAGTGTAATACACACAACAACACAAGTAAAGTGGCCAGTGTAATACACACAACAACACAAGTAAAGTTGGCCAGTGTAATACACACAACAACACAAGTAAAGTTGGCCAGTATAATACACACA
The DNA here is from genome assembly GCA_014155875.1 of Cepaea nemoralis. NCBI lineage: Eukaryota > Metazoa > Mollusca > Gastropoda > Stylommatophora > Helicidae > Cepaea > Cepaea nemoralis. The sequence goes on along the minus strand of JACEFZ010004005.1, from coordinate 83,475 downwards.
ACGCAAGTAAACCACTCCTGTCCATGCCATGAGACGTATTGAGTATATGGTAATGAAATAATTTGTAAAAGAGCCTTTGCCATGCCTTGAGGTGTATTGTTCAAGCCCCAGATCTTTGACTGATTGCAGCTCAGTTTGTGACATGGCCAGTATCTCGCTGGCCAACTTTACTTCCCAGATGATTTCATGGTTCCCATTTTAAGCTAGGTCAACCTAGGAGCCCAGGTCAAAGATATTATTTTGGGCGTTAACTCACATTGAACTCAAGTGTAGTCCATACACGCTACTGCTAGTAGTGCTGGACTGAATTTTGTGTGTGGATTAGTTTTCCCTATCACCAGTGTCCCTCGCCATCAGGCCAGCCCACTCTAACTTCAGAGGTACTTGTAATTTATGTCCCAAAATCAAGAATGAGAAATGAAAATTTTAGTCTAACTGACAGATATAGGGTTTGAACCCACTACCTCGGCATCAGCACACTGGATGTTTAAGTACAAGCGCTCTTATCCATTCTGCCATGCTGACTGCAGTCAGTGAAATGGCCTGCTTCAAAGTGGATGTGAACACATGAGCTTAGCCTGGCAAGCCAGACAACTAGTCACTGCGCGCATGCACGCGCGCACACACACACACACACACACCCCCAATCCCCCCTCCCAGCTTGTGGCTAGTGTCATCCTGATGATATTATCTCTAGGTGTAACAATAACCTGTGACATGTTTGTGACAAACCCACTAACATGGAAGTGAAGAATCTCTTTTTACCCAGTTCTTCCTGGCTTATTTGTGTATTACAAATGTATGACTGAACTATATTTTGTTGAACTCGGAGGAGAAACACTCTTGTTTTGAGTAACTGAAAGACGTATGTGATGTTACTGTAACTTACTGGACCTATGTTGTTTCATTTGTGTTGAAAATTTAGTTTAGATTACATAAACTGTCAGTGTAATATGTGTATTTGTGTTCCATGTTGATCCCTACTGTCAGTCTAGAGAAACGGTAATTGTAGTTAAGCAGACATTCGTTGTTTTGCTGCTTGTGCAGGGTCAAAATGTGGAATCTACAGGGGATTTGTTAGTTGTGCTGATGTGCACTGATGATAGCATGTAGCAGTGTGGGATACAGAAGTTTATTGTATGAGGTGACCAGTTACTTTCTTTTTCTTTTCCTTAGGTGACTTCAGACCTTGTTATGTACTTTTTAGTTTCACTGTATGTACCCTCATGGTTGTACTTCAAACACAGTTGTTGCATGTTTTTGAGAGCCAGGGACAGTGTTGATGAATCACTTATAATTAGAGCCAGATATTTTAGCATGTCATATTTTTGTTTGAGTCATTATTATCATAATAACATTATATTTTAAGCACATTTTAGGATACCTTGATGTAAAATTAAATGGTTTTTATTGTGAATTGCATGCATATTCCAGCATTTTAAAGAATTAGGTCATAATCTAACATTTTAAGTTCTATTGTTTGGGTTGTATTATGACAATTTTAAGTCCTGTTAATGACAATCTTATGTCATATCATGACATTTTGGCGAATAGTGTTCATGTAAAACCAAACATTGTAAACATTACATGCCAAGCACAGGTTACTTCTGGACTAGTAAGAAATAGTTTTGTTCTGTTACGAGTTACGTTTCATGTACAGAGAACTGGCAATGGATAAGCTATTGCATCCAGGTGAAGGAAGAGTGATATACCTCTAAGTTTAGTAAACAAAAACGTCAAGGACCCGTGTACACATCATAAGATACACTGGGTACAGGGTGCCAGACCTGTATTTCTATAGTCCAGTCGGTGATGTGATCAGTATCAGGGCAGCCATCTTTATGTCCCGAGACAATCTTAATACCCGTTTTAGGCTGGGTCTTGGGAACCCAAGTCAGTATTTAGAAATGTGAATCCACCCAGCTGTGGAGTGCATCCATTATCACCAGGGAGTGTCTGGCCAGTACACTACTGCGGCGCTCAGTTTCAGCTGAACTTGTCCATAAGTCTAGTTTTATTGTGTGAGCCAGTACACTACTGCAACGCTAAGTTTCAGCTGAACTTGTCCATAAGTCTAGTCTTATTGTGTGTGCTCGCACACTTTGAACTCAAGCATAGTCCATACACACAACTTCTAGTAGTGCTGGACTGAATTCTGCGTGTGGATTAGCTTTCCCTATTACCTGTGTCCCTTGCCATCAGGCAGACCCCTCTGACTTCAGAGGTACTTGTAATTTAAGACCCCAAGTCAAGGATGAGAAGTCAACATTTTAGTCCAGCTGTCCGGTGTAGGGGTTGAACCCCTTACCTCAGCATCAGCACACCAGATGTTTAAGAATGCATGAAAATCATGCAATTTTTAGGCCATTTTGTTATTTTTCAGGTCTGCATTTCCTGTATAATTACACTATATTTTGATCCCATAAGTCCTTGCTCTGGTTATCAGTATAACTTTTACAGCCCACAGAAATCTTTTCAGCAGATAGCCAAGAGAAGAAATACTCATTGTGAGAGACCATGAGTGCATGGCTCTCAAAGTGGCTGAATACACAATGACAGTGTCTGCAGGAGGATCTGAGTTTCCTGGCCGTGCTCAGACATGGTGAGGTCAGCACAGCCGAGAGGTTTATCATGCTTGTGCTTACACTTCCTGTGCACTGGTGGCGGTCAGATGGATTTACATGTTGACTTCTCAGTCAAAAAGCAGTGGCAAACTACTGAACGTAAATATTGCCTAGAACATCAACCTGGGGTTGATGGCAGTGTCCTGTAAAGGACAGACAGCATGTTTTAATAATAGCTTTCTAACTTATTTATTAGCTTGTGTACTTTCTTCATGGGCTCTGACTTTTGTAGCTCTGGTGTTGTTATTGTTGTAAATCTTTATTAGCTTGTGTACTTTCTTCATGGGCTCTGACTTTTGTAGCTCTGGTGTTGTTATTGTTGTAAATCCGCTGTTTAATTTTGTTGTTCTGTTTATTCAATGTTTACTGTATTATCCATGCTTTATTTTTCTGTTCTCTTATTCCAAGGACTATTGGCATGATTCCTTCCACATTCTTTTAATCTGCTACCAGCAGCCTTCCATACTCACCTCGTCTACTGATTTGCAGAACCCAGTACTTATTAGAGTTAGTTAGTTGCATATCTTTTACAGGATATTGCAGTCAACCCCATCATTTCTGTAATTATAAGATGCTATTATCGCTTGAGTTTACAACTTAATTTTCATTATCAGCAGATGTGGATGTGAATATACTATTACACCTCTAAAAACTTTTCTATCATGCAGAGATGATTTAAATGTCTTGTTAATACGGATATGATCAATTTGATTGTATGTATTTTGGTCTACTGATACCCATGATGCTTCATGTATTCATATATGTTGGGGAAATCCTTTAATTCACTGCACAAACATTGGTTCATTATCCTGAATCCATGTTTCCTCATAATCTCTTCATAACCTGTGTTTTTTTATTCTATCCTAGCATTCAGACCACCCTTCAAAATGTTGATATTGTCGTTTCTGTGACGACCTAAAGTACTTTGAAGTTTCGTATGCAATTCTCCCTTAACTGATTCATCATTATCATTTGTTGCTGCGTAACATTGTATCACGTTCACATTGACTTTTTTATGTGGTGAAAAATTATTACTGATATTATTCTAGACGTCACTGCTTCCCACTCTCTCTGCCTCTTTAGATAGCATTAAGGCCTCTCCTTCTCTGTGAGGGACATTTCCTTCTGTGTGGCATGAGAACAGCACTTTTTCACCTGTTTAGCAGCTTTTTGCTTGCTTTGTTCCATCTTGTTTTGCGTAATCTCAAAATGACAATCTTATATTACATTTCCCCAACCATGCATGTAGTCTTTCCCAATTCATACATAGTTCTAATATTCCAGATGTCCGTTCTAGGAGATTTTTCTAGGTGAAAGAAGTTAAGTCTGCCAACCAGACTCCTTGTGGCTTACTCTGCATTGTGTCATACGTCTTCTATGAGAGTAACCTCCTTGGTTGGCTGTTATTTTTATTTCCTTTTCTTTAGACTTGTTCACGGTTGGTTAGATTTTGAAGCTAATGTTGCTTATTAAATGAGGTAGTCCATCCTTCCTTCGGTGTTGACTGTAGGACAGTGGGTGACTGTAGCATGGTGGTCTGACTGTAGCATGGTGTCTGACTGTAGGATGGTGGGCTGCAATGCTACTTTTCTTTTCTTCCCTTCTGGGCCCTGCTAACACAAGGGCTGTGATAACATTAATTAGAAATTAAACTGCCTTCTGGAATGTCTTGTTCCCTCAACAAAATGCATTTCTGTGATTTATAGCAACGCTGTCCGACATTGTATTTGTAGCTTTGTGATAATGTATCTGCGGTTTTGTGAGAATACAAGACTTGTCATTCTGAACTGTAAGTATTAGATCAGTTGTACCATACTTGATATTTAGTCTAGTATTTCAGTGTACATAGAGTATTGATTGTGTTGAGTGTCACTGGCGTTGGTTCATATTTTTTTTCTCAGCCGAACACAACAGTTTACCATGTATGTTTTCAACACAACAGTTTACCATGTATGTTTTCAACACAACAGTTTACTATATATGTTTTCAACACAACAGTTTACCATGTACGTTTCCAACACAATGGTTTCCCATGTATGTTTTCAACACAACAGTTTACCATGTATGTTGTCAACACAACAGTTTACCATGTATGTTGTCAACACAACAGTTTACTATATATGTTTTCAACACAACAGTTTACCATGTATGTTGTCAACACAACAGTTTACCATGTATGTTTTCAACACAACAGTTTACCATGTATGTTTTCAACACAACAGTTTACCATGTATGTTTTCAACACAACACCACATGTCAATGTTTAACAAGTGATACCTGTTTTCCCATGTATGTTTTCAACACAACAGTTTACCATGTATGTTGTCAACACAACAGTTTACCATGTATGTTGTCAACACAACAGTTTACTATATATGTTTTCAACACAACACAACAGTTTACCATGTATGTTTTCAACACAACAGTTTACCATGTATGTTTTCAACACAACACCACATGTCAATGTTTAACAAGTGATACCTGTTCACTCTGTGCCATATTTTTATTTTCTAAACAAAACAAAAAACACAGACGTAACATATTGTTCTGCTTGTAGGAGAATGTGTATTAATTTTAACATTGTTATGGAATTTCAATATGCACAAATTTTCAATGTATTCATTACTTTCTAGTTTGTCTTCATGAATTTCCATTTGCTGTATTTCAAAACTTTCATCCTGGTATATTTTATAATGTGTTTGTTTCATGTTTAGATGAGATTTCTTGATTGTTTTTGTGGATGGAATAATAATAATGTAAAACCTCAAATGTGTTGATCGCCATTGAAACCAAGCCATACTTCCAACATGAGCTCCACAGCATATTGCTTTCATGATACAAGCGATGAGGGCAGACTACACAATCATATTACTAATCTGAGTTCAACCTGCAGCAGATACAATATGAGTATAAACAGAGCCAAAACCGAAGTAATGCAAGTTAGCAGATCGCTGGGCCCACTAAGATAAATAACACAACTCTGAAACAAGTTAAAGAATTCAAATACCTTGGAAGTATGATCACAGAAGATGGCAGATTGGACAGAGAAATCGAAATCAGATGTCAAAAAGCTAGTGCACTTATTTATCAACTATCACCCTTACTGAAACATCCAAATATACCCATGTCTGCAAAACGACAGATAATAAACAGCATATTCACACCAACTCTATGCTACCAATCTCAAACTTGGACTTTATTCAAATCACGATTTCGCAAAATCAACACCTGCAAGATGAGATGCCTGAGGAGAGCTGCCAACTTAACAATCTGAGACCAAGTAAGAAATGCTGTTATCAGACAGACAGTGGGATCAACACCTTATGCCACATTTATTGAAAGTGGTTTGGCCATGTCGTTAGAATGCAACATCAGCAACTACCATCACTGGCCTTACATCAAAGATCATCTGCGACGAGACCAAGAGGACGTCCAAGAAGAAAATGGATTGACGACACCAAAGTCATTGTACAATCACACGGAATGACACTATCCAGTACCGCCCACTGGGCGCTGGAGCGCAAATTATTCCTCCCCACGACGCTTGAAGTGGAAGATGATGATGATGATGATGATTCAACAAGCACATTTTCGTAGAATCACCAACACTGTTAAACGCCAGGGAAAACCTGTTACTGTTTGTCCATTGTGCTGGAGAGGATGACGTTATCTGTCAGTCCCAGGGTGGGTTGGGATCTAATTGAGCTGAGAAATGTCTGTTACAGGGAATGACTATTGTTAATCAGACAAGACTAACTCGCCTTCTGATTTGTGTCTTCCTCCATTGGGGTATTGGACCTCAACCATCTCACTCCAATCCCTCCTATCTCTAACTATTCCATGCAGCCCCATCCATATTCTCTCCATTTTATTCATTTCTGTTTCTACTTCTCTTCTTCATTTGTTTTTAGGTTTTCCTGTTCTCTGTTACTCCCTAGAATCCAGACAAAGGCCTTTCTAGTTATACTGTTCTCAGGTATTATCAATGTGTGTCTGTTCAGCTTTTATTGTATTTTCCTATTCTCTTGTGACATTAATGTGGTTTGCACTAGTATAATACTCCATCATTTGCAATTTTTTATTAACCTGTACGCATGTATGTTTCCTTGTTTATTTGTCATTTGTTTCTTATTGGGTCCTTCATTGTTCATGGCTTTTACGAGTTTCCATACTTTATTTCCACCTGTGTCTAGGTTAAGGTTTTCTGGTTTTTATTTTTCCTCTCCAACAGTCTCTTCTTGTGTGATTTAGTGCTCTTGTGTATAGCTGAGATAGCTTTGAGAGAGATGTTTGCTTTGGTTTTTTTTTAAATTTTCTTTTATTGCTATGCTGTCTTCCTGGCACTCTTAGTCTTGTTCTGAATTATTTGTAATTTTTCAGTCCAGTATGGTTTGTAGTTTTTTTGTTTTGCCCCTCTTGGAATGCATTCATTGTATTGTCGGGTATAAGGTATATAACTATATATCTCTACTTCTATTATTTGCTTTGTCATCGTTCCCTTCCCTATAATTGATCTGCCTGACCTCACCTTGAGGTCTTTGTAATTCTTATTCAGCTGCTAGGCTGAGCGTCTTAGGATGAATAATGTAGTAACGTCACCCGTCTCCACATCTACATAGTTGGCGACCACGCCCTCAGCAGTTAGCAACCTTTTCAGTTGCCAGGGTTAGAAGGAACCCAACTCTGTGGTGCTCTTGCTGAGAGCATCCCAGCGATGCTCTCATTTGCCATGGATAAGATTATACCTTTTCATATTTCCCTTTATGAAGTGATTTTTTGCAAGTAGTTAATTATGCATTTTATATTTATAATCATCTTGCTTGTTCGCCTCAGTCTGCTTTCATTTGTTACTTTATTTCAAGTGAGTAGAAAGAAACTCCAAGATTGTTTCCTTTCATGACATTTTGCTTTCATCTTTCTTATGTTAACTCTCATTGCCGTATTTGGAGATGATGATATCTATGTATGTATACACATGTACTAGTATTTTGTTTGTGAAGTTCGCCTCTGGTAGACTGTACGGTTAGCTGTTGATGTGATCAAATGCACAGATAATTTACCGCCATTCTTGTGTTACAGTTTAGTGTTGAAGGTGAAGTAAATGAATTTGTATCTTCAATTGGTTGGATGTTGTGTGGTCTTATATGAGGGTGTGTTCACTTGAAGCCTTCGAACTTGGCGAGGAGTGGGTACAAGTGCCAACAAAGTTCTGTATGTCCTTTTCGGTTTGCACCCAACTAGACAGAAAATGCAGAAAAGAAAATCCGGCTGCTGTGGAGGTGGAAGTGCGGGCTTTGATCTTCGAGAATTCTTTAGAGGGTGGTGCTGTCATTTACACAGATGGGTCGGTCGTTTGACGCGTGAGAACTTCGTGGGCCTTGACGACTCAAGCTGGAGGGAGAATTGTGGAGGAAGATTTTGGTGCTTTTGCCTTGACCACAAGTAGCCTGACTATGGAAGTCTTTGTAGTAAGTAAAGCAATAACATGGCTCGAGACACAGACCTTCACTCGTGCATGTTTCTTTAGTAACTCAATGTGTATGCTCAGGAAGATAACGATAGGGCGGGCCCAAAGACAGTGGTTGTTGTCTCTGGAGCTGGCAAAGATTAGTTTTATTTTCGTGCCAGGAGATGCAGCTGTCCAAGGAAATGAGCAGGATGACAGACTTTCAGGTAAGGTTACGGTGGAGGGCTGATGAGCCAAAGACCATGCTGACTGACATACTGAATGTTCTACGAGAAGTAATTCGTTTGTGAGAACGAACTCCGACTTCAGAGGTACTTGTAAATTTACGTCCACAAGTCAAGGGCGAGAAGTCAACATTTCAGTCCAACTGACTGGTGTAGGGGTTGAACCCGCTACCTCAGCATCAGCTCACCGGATGTTAAAGAAAGAGCTCTCTTATCCATTGAATAAGCACAAGCTGTAACAAACATGTCTTCTGTTTGTTTCGTGACCACCAACATTTAGGGCATTCTATTGCTGCTTGGTTATATCATCTTTTGTATCAGGTTAGGAGAAATGTCTTCACACCAACTTGCCTCTGATAGATACCAGACCTTTTCAGGGTTCAGGCGACTTTAACTCCAGTCAATCAATCAATAAATCAGGTGCCGTCTCCACAATGAAGGTTGGCTGCAATGGATCTCCAACACCGTCTGTCTCTCGCCCTGACTGTACATTCTGTCAGACTGATATTCGTCCATGTCTTGATGTGATCTTCCCACTAGTATCATTGTCTACCTCTTGCTCCCTTGTCCTCAACCTTGCCCTCCAGTATAGTTTGTATAAGAGTGTTATGTCTTTTAACGTGGCCGAAGTATTTCATTTGCCTCTTTTTTATTTCTTTCATCAACTCTTTTCATTTCCAATTTTTCTAGAACCTCTGTACTCGATTGTTTCTGTTTCTTTAAAATACAACATATACTTCTGTATATCCACATCTCCAGGACATCTATTCAACTTTCTAGTTGCTTGTTCAATGTCCAGGCTTCTGCACCATACAATAGTGTTGAATTTACGTAACATTTGACGAATTCTAATTTTTAATGCGTTGTTAATCTCAGCATTTTTGGCCATTCCTATTATCTTTTTGATATCTATTTCAATTCTGCCATCACCTCTATTATATGTCCAAGATAGGAGAAACTTGTTACTTGTTCTAATAATTCCCAGTTTACTGTGATGTTCATTGATGACCTTTCCTTTCCATTGCTAATTATCATATTTTTTTTTTTAGGATGTTAATATCTAAGCCACATTCTGCACTACGCCTGTTTACTTGTTCCACCAACTCTTGATCGCTTTCTGCTAGTAACACGGTATCGTCAGCATATCTAAAATTGTTTATGATTCTTCCTTTGATAAGTCCAGGCATTTCGACTATTTAAAGAATTATTTCTGTGTATAGGTTGAAGAGGCTTCGGGGCAACACGCATCCCTGCCGTACTCCTCTGTTTACCCCTATGGGCGACGAATAATTATTTCCGCATCTAATTGACGTGACGATTGTGTTGCGGACGCGATTCGTAATGACGCTTAGCCGTGTTCGAAACACAGCGGCGACATATGTGGCAGCAGACCGTGTCGCGCTGGTTTTAACATGTTGATACGGGAGCTGGTCGTTCAGAAAGTAATGGCACACTACTGAATGTAAAAACTTGCCAAGACATCAGCAATGGCAGTAACATACTGATGTTGATTGCAACATCCTGTAAAGGATATGTAACTATTATTTAAAAATCTAATTGACGACTGGTATTCCCTAGTATAGGTTACTAATAAGTCGGATGTCCTTTCCGTCTACATCCGTCTATATCTTGAAGGCGTGTAATTAGTCGTTCATGTTGTACTCTGTCAATAGCTTTCTTGTAGTCTATAAAACAAATCTATATATTTTTCTGAACTATGTGTTTTTCACTTAGCAGCCAGTTAGATTGCCGGGCTCCCTGGTCAAGGGGTAAGCAGCTTTTCTCCGTAACCCCGAATACTCTCGTGGTTGACACACAAATCTCCCCACCCACCCACACGGTACAAACATCCTCACTGGCCACACATACATCCTCCACCCACTCACATTTATCCCATCCACACTCACACACTCAGACCCACACAGACATATTCCACTCACAGACACACCCCCACACCCATCTGTAATCAGTTGTTGGAGCATATGTCTGAAGAATTACTGTGTCGAACTGTCTTGCCTTAATTTTGAGAAGTATCATCCTATCTTTATGAGCCCAGAATCCACTAATATTTTTCTCTAAGTTTCTTTTTACTAAAATTCCTACTCCTCTCTCGTGATGATATCCTCCCGAGTTAATGAATATATAGTCGTCTCTCCTTATATAACTCACACCTGTCCATCTGGTTTCACCTAAAATATCTAAATCCATGTATTTGGCTTCTGAAATCAGGTTGTCAAATTTCCACGTGAAAGAGTTAATAATACTATTATTATTACTGCTACTATTATTATTAATTTTCCCATTATTATATTTGAATGTGCAACATGAAATATATTGTGGATGTGTGTCTGTGACGTTTGCAGTAACGTGGAAGCGTCTGTGTGTGGATGCAAGTGTGTGTGTGTGTGGTGCATGAATTTGCACGCGCATGTGTATATGAGTATGTGTGTGTGTGCGTGCGCACGTGTAGCAGCCTTTAAACCAAGTCGGTATCTCAAGTATTAAAATGATGTTATATGGTAATGATATGTTTCAAAAGAAAAAAATATGCACCACCATGCATAAACAAATTGAATGAGCCCTTTAAGTACCCAGTAAGCTAAGGTGGCTTTTAGTGGCCAGGTTTTAAGTCCTTCCAATTGTATATGAAACCCAGACACTATCACAACTTTGGACCAATTATCTCCCTGGGGACAGGCCATGGACTCGAATTACTAGTGGTAAATCCCTGATTCTTGTCCCCCAAACAAAAGATATCATGGACTAGAGCGTCACCCTGTAATTTGTCATCAGGCAACAACACCAACGACCTTCGTCTCGGTAGCTAAATGACCCAGAAATTACAAAGAAGCCACATTTTAATGGAAATGATAGTTAAAATTTTATTGTCCAAGCGTGGGGCATTTAATATATATATTATATATATTGAAACACAAGAAAAGCAGAGGACTAGGGGTCACTGGTGAAGCTATGGCTCACCAAAGGTGCATATAAATTTTATAGGTACCTTTCATTCATTCAGTAGCATGTCTTTTGCAGAACCTCGCTCGATCATAAGCAAGATGTCCCGCGTCCGATACACCCATCTGGAGATCATCCGCCACATCCTGCACACATCTTCTCTTTGGCCTTCCTCTTTCCCTCTTCCCAGGCATATACCCCCCCCCCCCCCTCATTATTGTTCTCTCCAAACTTTCGTGACGTTTCAAGTGACCAAACTATTTCCTTTGGTAATAGAATATATTTCATAATAAGGTTTACAAAATATATAAATGAAGCCGGCCTAAATAAACAGCCTAGAGCAGAGTTTTTCAACCGGGGTTCCGCGAGTCGCAGCCAGGGATTTCGCCGAAACAAACCTAAATCGTCTACATGCAACATTTCTGCCCATCTGGTTTATTACATAACTAGCTGACCCTGCCCGGGCCCTGGCGGGGATCTATCTATCTGTCTGTCTGTTTGACCCGGCCCGGCTCCTGGTGGGGAGCATCTCATTTAATTCATATAAGTAGTCATATAAGCTCCCATTCCCGTTCCCGACTATCTGTCTGTCTGTTTGTCTGTCTCATCTGTCTGACCCGGCCCGGCTTCGCCCATCCTGGTGGGGAGCATCTCATTTAATTCATATAAGTAGTCATATAAGCTCCCATTCCCGACTGTCTGTCTGTCTGTCTGCCAAATGGTGAATTGCTTTCTAACCGCTCCATCCCCTATTTCTTTAACATAAATATCTCAGATAATATTAATCAGCATCAAGTGCCCTGCCAGTTGGCGTAGGCGTTCATGGCTCTCCAAAAATCTCGGTATTTGGTGTTCTGGATCAACTCTGCGAATGATATTCCTCAATGCCACCGTCTCAATCCATCCAGCATCATTTCTCTTGGTCTGCCTCTGCCGTTCTTCCCCTCGATCTTTCCTGTTATCACGATGTTCTCCAATGCCTCTCTTTTCGTCACATGGCCGATAAAAGCTGTTTGACTCTTTCTTATCGTTGTATATAGTGTTCTAGTTTCATGTTCTGGTTTCTGGTTCTACATAGCATTTCAGCACTCTCTTGCTTATATTCAGTGATAGTAACGTATTGCATAAGATACTCTTCATTTTCTAAAATGCGGCTTTTGTTAGCCCTATTCTGCTCTTAATCTCTGTTGTGCATCTTCCATCTGATGTTATAAATGTCCCTAAGTATTTAAAATTATCCACTTGGTTAAAAAGTTTTACTTCTATTTCTGTGTCACAATTTGGTGTCAACATTTTCTGTCATAAACTCATATCATCGTTGCAACTGTTTTCTTGATATTCAAGGAGAGTCCTTTCTTTGCACTCTCTGTTATCACAATGTCTAACAATTGTTGTAGGTCTGTTGAATTATCCGCCACCAATATTTTATCAGCTGCATAGCGTATATTATTTTTATTATAACCTCCGATTAGTATTCCTGGCGTCTCTTTTATATTACTTCGCTATATATACGTAGAAGAATTCCGATGACAAGACACACCCTTGTCGTACTCCCAGCTTTATCTGTTCGCAACGTCCCTCTTTATTTCCCATTTTAATTGCTGCTACTTGGTTCCAGTAAATATTCTTTATTTTATTATACTTAAATCTTTCCCATTAATGTTGATATCTTCCAACATATAATAATATAATAAATCATGTAATTCAACTGCACATACATTTCCCTAGTTGCTTAGAGCTTAGTTTAATTAGTTAAAAGATCGTAATAAGTAATAACATGATATCTAGGAAGCAAAATGACATCTACAGGGGACTCAACACCAGAAATATCATCTAGAATCGCACTGGCATCTAGTGCCTTCAATAAACTGTCAAACATCTGGAAGTCAAAGACACTCAGCAAACACACAAAACTTAAAATCTTCAACTCTTGTGTGATTCCAGTGTTAACGTATGGATGTGAAAGTTGGAAATCAACGGTAGCTTTAGATAAAAAAAATTAGACAATTTTAAGAACAAATGTCTTAGAAGACTTCTAAACATCCACTGGACAGACTTCAGAACCAATTCACAAATAAGACAAGAGACTAAGCAAGATACAGTATCCAATTTCATAAGAAGACGCCGTACATGGGCCATGTACTCAGAATGGACAAGTCAAGACTCCCCTACCAAGCCCTCATATGGTCACCAGTAGGGAAAAGAAAACGGGGAAGACCAAGAGAGACCCTGCGTAGAACCATCATTAGAGAAGGCTCATTCAATGGCCAAGTAAATATCCAAGATCTACAACAGGTAGCAGCGAACCGCCAAGCATGGAGAGACAGGTCTTCTGCCCTATGCGCCGCCTTAGGCCCAAGAGGAAAGACTAACTAACTAACTAATAACATGATAGTAATGCCTTGATTGATAATTATGTTCAAGCATTCTGAGGAATTACAAAATATCTAAAAGAAAAACACTTAGATAAGCAAAAAGTAGGGTCCATTTCGGGAGTCTACGTGGCGAAGTGGTCAAGCCATTGTCTCGGGCTCCGAAGGTTGTGGGTTCGATTCCGGGCCGCGAACCTTCGGTTCACGAGTGAATGTGTTAAGAGAATCCTGTGGGTCGTCGCTAAAGCTAAGGAGTTCATGCTTTGTGCGATGCTTTCCGCGTTGCGGAAAACGACCGAGCCATATGCGATAAAAACCCAGTGCAATGAAGTCGAGCCTGTCGACTTTTAAACGATCCGTACTTTTTGAGTAGGGGACATAAACATCTAATATTGTTCCAAGGGAGACTACTTAAATTAGAGAAACAATAAATTATATTATAGCGATAATAATAAAAATCAACTTCTAACGTCTAACCTTTTGCCGTATAAATTAAACAATCAATGTGTAAGTAAAATTTGTTAATGAAAAATATAATACATTTAGATTTCTTACAGAAAGTATTTTTAATTGTTAGATACTTACATTTTAGAACCAACTTTCGGGTTATAAATTTATTTCTTAAATTTTATTTGTATACGTTCAATGTTTATATATTTTATTATTACAATATACTTCCCCCTATATGGGGGAAGAACATTTTTTTACTGGCCTCCTAGGGCCACATAAAGTGTACAGGAATTTAACCACACACATCCCTCTCCTGTCTCTTCTCTTGTTCATAACATATATAGACAACGTATGTCAAAGCATATATATATATATATATATATATATATATATATATATATATATATATATATATATATATATATATATATATATATATATATATGCGGCCCGCCAACGCTTTACATTTGCCAATGCGGCCCTCCGCACAAAAAGTTTGCCCACCCCTGCATTACGTGGAAAGTCCGAATCAAAAGCTCACTGTGTGGGTTTCATAAAAGGTGAAAAAAGTGTCCTAGTGGCACGAAATGGATTATTGCTCGGATAGCAAATATCCATTGCGCGGAAAGTCCGAATCGAAAGCTCACCGTGTGGTTGTCATCTGCAAACTGCATTCTTCTGGTTTCCGGAAGAACAGCCTATGGTGAATGGAAGGTCCAATATACGGAAGTGAGGCTAAGCAGCCATGTGCAGGACGTGACGATTCCTTGGGTGAGCCCAGTACCAAAGTGCTGTGTGTCAGCTCTGCAATTATGGAAACCTCATTGGATGGCGGGGAATGGCCATGGTCTGCCCCTGCCTTCCCTTGAGGGCTGACCAGGATGTTTTTGGCTGTTCTATATGGGCCGGCTAGGATGAGGGATAACACCACAAGAGTGAGAGTCAAACGTCCTAAGAAACCCCCGGGAAGGTTAACCCGGTCAACAAATGCCCGCAGAAGTCGAATGTGTCGGCCTAACGGCGCAAGAACACAGCTCTGCTGTAAACAGGCACAACGCAATCACGTCCGAAAAAAGCTCCGGATGAACGCAGAAGAAGAAGTGTACTGTTTTAGTTGGTAACCTAATAGCATGGCCAAACCACTTGACTTGATGCCTTCTAATAAAATCTAGCGCAGCTATAACAATAATTTTAGTCCTGATTTCTTCATTTCTGATCTTATCTCTTCTTGATACATTGAGTATTTTTCTCATGAATCTCATTTCTGTTGTGAATTTTCTTTTCCATTTTTCTGTCATTGTCCAGGTTTGGCATTGGTAACAGAATTGGTAGGAATACCGTGCTGTAAAATGCTTTCTTAGTAGTTATTGATACATGTTTGTTCGCCATTTGTCCAATGAGTTGGTTTGCCTTATTGCTTCTATTTTCGATCTCGTCTACTGATTTGCCATTATACTTCCTAGGTACTTTAAACTCTTGTTTCAAGGGATGGGCGTTTAGGTGAATTGTTGTTGTGTATGACTATAACTTATAGTCATTACCTCTATTTTACTTGTGCTAATGTTCATGCTATGTTTCCTACACATTTCGTTTAGACTATTCATGTGGTCTTGTAATTCAGCTTCTGATTTTACTATTGGTGCTTGGTCAGAAGCAGGAGTTCTCTAATGATGTAATTTGCAGATGGTTCTTTTTCTGTGTTCTCATCATATGGTCTCTGTTTGGCTGGTTTCTTTATATATGTTGCCTATATATGTTATGAACAAGAGAGGGGACAGGACACAACCTTGTCGTACTCCAGGATCTTTTGGTAAAGGGTTCTGAGTGTCCTCTAGTTGCTCTCACTATGCATTCACTGTTGCTGTATAAGCTTCTACATAGGTTTATTAGATGTGTGCTCACTCCACATTGTTTAAGGATTTCCCACAGCTTGTTTCTATCTACTCTATCAAATGCTTTTCCTTGGTCGACAGAGGGAGTGTTTCACTGAATTCAATTGATTTTTCTATAAGTTGTCTAAGAGCAAACATGGCATCTGTGCATCCTTTGATTTTCCTAAATCCATGTTGTGTTTCGCTTAGCTGGGGTTCTATAGTAGTTTGTAATCTTTTCTCAAGAATTTTGAAAAATATTTTCCCAGTATGACTCAAAGGGAAATGCCTCGGTATTGTGTGCATGCAGTCTCTTTTGCTGCCTTTGTTTTTTTTCTCCAAATTGGGATAATTATGGCGTTTCCCCAGTCTCTTGGTGTAATGCCTTATCATGCATCCAAAAACCCTTACTGATGCGGCACCAGCCAACATGTCTACCTGTTCATTTCCAAATACACCAGAGTGTCCTGGAGAAAAGATTCAGCGGATGCTCACAACCAGTGACCCTTGAATTGATGCAAGCCATTCTGCACAAAGCATGTCAGTCTTCACCTTTGTCAGCGTGCTTTGTTAATTTCTGCTGTAAACAGTATTTAATGTTAAAGAGAAAAGAAAAATTACAACAACAATACGAGATTCCTGAGAATACTACTCAACTAATCAAAAAGAGAGAACATCAGAAATGATAAAATCAGGACTAAAGTGGGTGTAACACCAGCGTGAGATTTCATTAGAAAATAGCAAGTGAAATGGTTCAGCCACATAATTAGGTTACCAATGGATAGTAAACCACAAGCAATGATATAAAAACCAAATGGAAGCAGAAGAAGAGGCTGACCATGTAAAATGAATGACAGAGGGAATAACAGAGTCCATAAACAGGCACTCTCCTGCTGTTTATGCTTCACCTCAACACCGCAAGGTATGAGATGAGATAGATGCAACTGCACTTTGACCCTCACCATTGACTCATCATTTGAGACACACAAGTTTGATTTATTTGGTTATTTTGGGATTTGAGGTTTAAAGATTGAGCACAACCCACTATTGGCAACGCTGATCGTATTCCGGCACAAATCTTAAGCCTTGTCCATGTCAGATTGGAAGCACTAGACTCGAGTTTCATCGAGCTCCAATCTGATGTGGACAAGGCTTAAGATTCGTGCCGGAATACGATCAGCATTGCCAGTAGTGGGTTGTGCTCAATCTTTAAACCCCAAATCCCAAAACAACCAAATAAATCAATTTTATTATTGCTCACTGGACTTTAGGTACCCTGGTGTGCCTTGCCAGATTGAGAAGACCTGATCATTCGGGGCCACATCGATTGACAAATGTCAGTCGTGGCAATCGGGCAAGTTTTGAGCTACAGCCTACAATGGGTGATGTGTGATATTCTAGTATGATAGTTGGTCACGTCCAGCAATGGTCAGTGGTTACATACCCGCCTCACGTGCCAGTGATCCAGAGTTTGATCCCGGGTCCAGTCAGGGATATGCACTACTGACGAGCTCAAAGGAGAGCAAATCTCGAGTCTAGTGCTTCCAATCCGACGTGGACAAGGCTTGAGATTTGTGCCAGGAATATGATCAGCATTGCCAGTAGTGGGTTATGTTCAATCTTTAAACATACAAGTTTCTCAAAATTTAACCACTGAGGATGCAGACGTACTGATCAGCTAGGGTTGGAGATCCCACTGGCTAAGAGCCCTGCCCCTCCCAGCTGGGCAGACACTACCCTGGCTAATGAAGTACACTTGTTCCTTCAGCAAGGCACTGTCCTGTGAAGGCTACAGGTTAGAATCCAAGTGTGGTCACTATAGCTATCAAATTGTACATTGTCAAGTATGTCCTGTCATCTCTACTTCTCTTTCATGAGTACCAATCAATACATCTATATTTATTTCTCATGCTAACAAAGACAGGACTAACCATAATCTCAGCTGGGGAGCCGCTGTGGCGTGGTGACTAGATGCTGGCATGGTAGCCATGGGTTCAAATCTGCATGGAGGCAGATTTTAAAATTGATCCGGGTTACCAGGTTGATCCAGATTAAATGGGCACCAGGAAATGTCTAGGGAAGTAAAGTCAGCCAGCAGGATACATGACCTACAGGGGGGATACATGACCTACAGGGGGATACACGACCTACATCACCTACAGCAGGATACATGACCTACAGCAGGACACATGCACTACAACAGGATACATGACCTACAGGAGGATAACATGACCTACAGGAGCATAACATGACCTACAGCAGGACACATGACCTACAGCAGGACAAATGCACTACAACAGGATACATGACCTACAGGAGCATAACATGACCTACAGGAGCATAACATGACCTACAGCAGGACACATGACCTACAACAGGATACATGACCTACAGGAGCATAACATGACCTACAGCAGGATACATGACCTACAGGAGCATAACATGACCTACAGGGGGATACATGACCTACAGCAGGACACATCACCTACAGCTGGAAACATGCACTACAACAGGATACATGACCTACAGGAGGATAACATGACCTACAGGAGGATAAAATGACCTACAGGGGGATACATGACCTACAGCAGGACACATGACCTACAGCAGGATACATGACCTACAGCAGGATACATGACCTACAGGGGGATACATGACCTACAGGGGGATACATGACCTACAGCAGGAAACATCACCTACAGCAGGAAACATCACCTACAGCAGGAAACATGACCTACAGGGGGATACATGACCTACAGGGGGATACACGACCTGCAGGGGGATACATCACCTACAGCAGGATACACAACCTGCAGGGGGATACACAACCTGCAGGGGGATACACGACCTGCAGGGGGATACATGACCTACAGCAGGAAACATGACCTACAGCAGGACACATCACCTACAGCAGGAAACATGACCTACAGGGGGATACACGACATACATCAGGATACATGACCTACAGGAGGATACATGACCTACAGGAGGATACATGACCTACAGGAGGATAACATGACCTACAGCAGGATACATGACCTACAGCAGGATACATGACCTACAGCCCGTCAGTTGCTCTATACATTGTTAAAGGTCCTTTACTTTTTTCTAAATCTGTTGTGCTGACGCCTTTGGAGGCTTCTGAAGCCCCGTTGTCACACACCGCTGACTTTCGAGCACGGATGAAATAAGTCTTGCTTGTCTAGCAGAATTAAACTATGCCATCTCCGAACCCCATCTCTTCAAGTCATCAGATTTACTCAAATTAACACCATTCTACAACAGCAGCCACGCGGACTCTTAACATCACATGCTCATGGCTCCAACAAACAAGAAACTGGAATTAAAACAGAAATCACATGTGTATTAAGAATGTGCATGTCCAGAGAATTTATTCATCATGGTGTAAAAGTTTGTGGTCACCGTTGCAATAATCTGTTGAATTAACGAAGCACAGCTTCCACACGCCCGCCCCCCACCTTCACGAGCTGTACACATGGACAGGACCAGCAGCATCGACACCCTACCACATCTAAGTAAATACGACCCCTACACTATGAAACGAGCCACATTCTTGCAGGCTTTTTTTTGTATTTTCTTTTAAACGGAACCAATTCAATTTGTGTTTGGAATTGAACAGATCTCATTTACACATCATAATTTAAACACAAATCCTGGCAATTACTCTGCTGATCTGTGCCAGAGCAGGGACATACATTCTTCCAAATGCTGAAAAAGAACCAGTTCAACAAATACACCACAAAACTGGCTCATCTCAAACATAGACAATCCAATGGTGTATTTACAATATAACTTCCTTGTCAAATAACTGTACGGGAATTTGGGGGGAAATTGTAGACAATCAAATGATGTATGGTTATTTTAATCAGCCTCATAAGCGAGAACAATTATGGCTGATCATTAATTTAAAAAAAAAGTATTAACACAAAGTTGCATATTATCAAAACTCCACAAATAACCATATCAATTTACATTTACAAGGAATCCTCAAAAGACCTCATAAAATCATAAATTAGATGTCAATTGAAATATAACACATAACATGTCTGAACTGAAAACCAAATGAAACATGGAAATAACATGTTCATGCAATGAGGTATGGTTGGAAAAACTGTGATGAAAATTGTGATGCAACTGGACACTACACTGAAGAGAAAAAATCCATGATTCATTGCAGAGTGGGTGAAGGGGGATTAAGAGCAAAAATGTTTGAACTGGGGAAACCATTTACATATTATTGGGGAAAACGTAAACATTGTGACACAACTGGCTGGGGGAAAAATGATATTTTACTGTGGAAAAAAGAAAATCATGTACAGTTCACTAGGGTAAACAAGAACAATATGATATATTTTATGAGCAAAAACAAAACAACTGACAGCATACAAAGTACGTTAGCGGGGAAAAAGAAAAACATTTGTAAATGTCACTGGGGAAACAAGAACACTTTGACATTTCACATGAAGGGACCAAAAAAATGTACAAATATGGCATGTCAATGAGAAACAAATCAGTGTGTGGCATCCTGCATGGAAAATCAAACTATTCTATGGCATAATCATAGGAAATAAGAAAACAGACATTCTTAGCAAGGAAATACATACAAATAAATTACTGATGTGATTCTTCAGTCAATAATTACATGTTACAAATACTCTGTGATTGAAAGCTGCAGGCCTGGTAGAGCAGTCCCTGCACGGACAGGTGACCCTGGCGAAGTAAGTGGGTTACAGGACAACAGGAGTGCAAGCATGGCACTTGCACAATCACAATATGAGTAGATCAGAATGTGACAAACAATCATGCTGACATAAGAATGTGACAAACAAACCTGCTGACAGCTACGGCTCTGGCTGTCATCACAACAAGCAACAGTTTACAATTTTTTTCTCTCAGCATCCATTTCCTGGCTGACCAGGTCTAGAAAACCCACTCTACGCCTAAAGTAACTCATTAATTCAAGTTTCTATGTCTTCAAAACTCGATGCAATCACCGGTTCCCTTCCTCAACACAAGCATGAAAGAGACAGAATGAGTTAAAGAGAGATATACATATAGGTATGTGAACTAAATCACACACACATTTATGAATGCTTTGCTTAACCAACTTCTAAATAACAATCAAAGCTCCATACACTTGAACGCCCACCCGCTTCCTTCTCTCAGTTAACACATCTTAATTTGCTGAACACCCACCAGCTTCCTTCTCTCAGTTAAAGCCATCTTAATTTGCTAACACCCACCAGCTTCCTTCTCTCAGTTAACACCATCTTAATTTGCTAACACCCACCAGCTTCCTTGTCTCAGTTAACACCATCTTAATTTGCTAACACCCACCAGCTTCCTTCTCTCAGTTAACACCATCTTAATTTGCTGACCACCCACCCACTTCCTTCTCCCAGTTAACTCCCATCTTAATTTGTTGACCACCCACAACTTGCTTCTCTCAGTTAACACAATCTTAATTTGTTGACCACCCACCACTTGCTTCTTCCAGTTAACACAATCTTAATTTGTTGACTGCCCACACGTTTGCTTTGTTCAGTTAATGTTATATTAATTTGTTGATCATCAACTTCTCCCAGTCAACACCATCTTAATTTGTTGACAGTCCACTTCTCTCAGTTAACACTGTCATATGTCACCTTTCCTCTGGAGTGAACTAGGCAGGCCGAGAGAGGGATCATGCTGCATGGGCAACACATGATCTCTATATTTTAGCCCAGGCTTTGTGCTATGGAGAGGCAATAACTCCATCCCTGGTCTTATCAGCTACCGCCCGCCTCAAGCTGGGCAGCCCCCAGCCAATTGGGTGCTGATCCGCCACAGCCTGCCTGCTTCAATGGGTGCTTGGGGCTAGGACAAAATCTGAATCGCAGGCTGTAAAACCAATGCAGAAAAGTCACACACCAAGCGTTTGAGACGTAAGATGGTGCATGATGGTGGAAATGACCACGTGTTCACATGCACCCACTGTGAACGGACATTTACAGCGCAAATTGGCCTTATCAGTCACACTCGCTACCGCCATAGTTAAAAGTTATTATGCCTTTTTATAGCACAAACTATCGTCTGTCAAGACGGCAAGGTGCCAATGATGTCATATGACAGACAGATAGAGAGAATCTGATGGGCAGGCACATCAGAGAATATAAATAGAACATTGACAGAGATAAGCGCAACGTAGCACTGTCAAAAGACAAGTGCTACATCAGAAAGCTGCGTTGTTTAACAACGCAATCGTGTTCTTAGGGACACTTCAACACCAGTGCCATGACGGCACGCGCCACCCAGCGTTCGTGCAGGATAGTCATTTCACATCTACAATAATACAGTTGCTGCATTAGAATGCTTACTCCTTCACAGATACAGATAGAGATAGTCTACAGTCACACGCTCACTCACTTATTCGCGCACAGCCGCTGCATCTGCTAATTGCCGGACAGTGTTCGGGGGATCGTTTGGATTCCTGAGATCAGGTCAGTGCCTATGTCAGACGTTCGAGCTGGTACATCGTATGGACTGGATGCCCGGGGATCGATCGCTCTGGGCACCGCACTCGCAAGCGTTAGGGGCAGCTTCACGCAACACTGACACCAGGGCTGTAATAGTTGTAAGCATGTGGCGGGAACATGAGTTTGCGTCAAGAGCCTGAAGGCTGGCGATGAGAAAGTGTTCGTGACCGTTACACCATGTCTTGCTGATGGCTATTAAATGTCTCCACTTATTCAGCTGGTGGATTAGTCTTCGTTGATGATGAGTGTTGTCGTCTTCCTCTGAGCTGTTGGATGTGAAAGGGCCGGCTCGTCGGACTAGTTGCAATATCAGGCGACTCTTGTGGTTATCATATATCCTAGAGCCAGAACCAGGGCGGGAGTGTATCAGTACCTGTTACTCAAGTATATTATATTACAGTCGCCCTGTGACAAACACCATGTTAATTTGTTGACCATCCACCACTTGCTTCTCTCAGTTAAAGTAATATTAATTTGTTGACCGCCCACCCACTTGCTTCTCTCAGTTAACGTAATATTAA
Source organism: Cepaea nemoralis (assembly GCA_014155875.1). Classification (NCBI taxonomy): domain Eukaryota; kingdom Metazoa; phylum Mollusca; class Gastropoda; order Stylommatophora; family Helicidae; genus Cepaea; species Cepaea nemoralis. The sequence goes on along the minus strand of JACEFZ010004005.1, from coordinate 60,449 downwards.
TTTGTTGACAGTCCACTTCTCCCAGTTAACACCATGTTAATTTGTTGACAGTTCACTTCTCCCAGTTAACACCATGTTAATTTGTTGACAGTCCACTTCTCCCAGTTAACACCATGTTAATTTGTTGACAATCCACCACCTGCTTCTTTCAGTTAACATCATCTTAATTTGTTGACCGCCCACCCGCTTGCTTCTCTCAGTTAACGAATATTTATTTGTTGATCGACAACTTCTCTCAATTACCATCATCTTAATGTGTTGACCATCCACTTCTCAGTTACCATTATCTTAATTTATTGACCATCAACTTCTCTCAGATAACATCATCTTAATTTATTGACCATCCACTTCTCTCTGTTAACACCATCTTAATTTATTGACCATCCACTTCTCTCAGTTAGCACCACCTTAATTTGTCCAAACTGTGCAATAACTGCTCCTACATGCATCTCTCAATGTACGACAATGCACTACGGATGTATATATAAATCACACCAGCTCCCCCACACATTCACAAATACAGACAGTATGCTGGAAGAGCTATGGCTAAGAGGTTAAGTGCCTGCCTCAAGCACAGAAATGACAGCTTTTCACTCCAGACATGGAGCTAGGAAAATTAATGAAAACATAATTCCTAATTTCTAACGTCACACATCCCCCTGATCCATCTCTTCACTGGTGAGAGTGGGTACCTAGTCTTCACAGATAAGGGCGAAAAAAGCGTAAGTCCTGTGTGTTGCAAACTTTTAAAATCCCACAGCATTTGGAAACTGCAAAGAGTGGGCCGCTAGGGCATTGTAGGAAAACCAAAACCCATCCCACCCCAGAGCCTAGTTACCTTGAAGAGAATCTGTCTCAGGCAGAATCAACCTGTCATAAATGCATACCACATCCTGTGACCTTGGAGTTGGAAAGGTGCGTAACTAGGTTATTCACTTGAACGAGGAACAAAGAAGACAACATTATCTACGTGATTTTAGCAGCACATTGCATTTGAAAACTAACGCTATGTTTTGCTACTCAAGGATTGTTATTGACTAGCCTGTACTTTGGTCTGTAAACTTTTAGCTACACCAGGCATGATCTTTCTGAGGGGCCTACGTCCGATGAGTGAAGGGGAATGGAAAAATAACACATCAGAAATCCATAGTCAATAAACTTACTAAAGGAAACATAAATATTTCCTCGTACTCTAATAAAGGCAAAAATGTCACACATGTCAATGTTCTAATGCTATCTAATGACTTGAAGAAGGGGAGGGACCCTCCCACGCAAAAACAATTTACAATCTATGATGGCAGACAGTAAGGGGTGGGTGTCATAATCAGCGTTGAAGTCTCAAACAAACTCAAAAAATGTATACCCATGTATACCAGTAAGTCAAAAGTATCTGCATGGCTTAAAAAAAAAAACAAAAAAACAATGCCGCTGTTTCTCCGATATGTCACAAATTTCAAGAAAGAAACTTCAAGGTACAAATAAGCAAACACAGTGAAAATGTGAGTATATGTACATTAACATGCATATGATGTCAAACAACAGCACTGAGCCACCAAAGGGTTATCAGTTTCGGGAGCTGACCGACTCCATGTATGTCTATATATATATATATATATATATATATATATATATATATATATATATATATATCAAATGTACAATTGTTATGTTGAGAATAAACAATCCGCTTATGTATGCACAGGAAACAATACAAGGATTAAGAGGTTTTTGTTAGTGATATAAGTTTTAAAGAACACAACTGCCTCGTTTTTATTTCAATTTACTTTTGTTGACTGGTGTTTTCCAGATTGTGCCATACATGTCTAGGATTCTTCTTCTTTGCGTTCATCCGGAGTGTTTTTTCAGACGTAATTGCGGTGTGCATTAGGCACCCTTGGGTCGAAATCCTTAGGTCAACACATCCGGCTTCTGCAGTGCATTTTTGACCAGGTTAGCATTCCTGGGGTCTAGGATTCAATTGCTGGGACGATGCAGCACTGGCCCATTTCTGATAAACCAAGAAAGGGAGGTGAATCTGTCCAACATTTTTGTTTCTCTTGAAATCCCAGGATACAAGTGGAGTGGCAACATGATTCAGGTTTTTTTTGTTTTGTTTTTTGAAGTGAAGAACTTTCTGTAATTGTCATGTGAATACAATATGCCTTACAAACAAGAACATGGTTTGTTCCTGGGAAATGCTTCAACCTGTAACTCTGCTTGCTGATTACCATCATCATCTCATCATGTTCCTCTTGTACCTTGCGATGTCGAGATGAAGCATAAACAGCAGGAGAGTGTCTTTATGGGACTGATATCTGTCTTAAAACATAACCAGCTTGAAGTTACAGACAGGCTTAATTCTCTAGGAGCCAGGCTTGGGACACTAACTCGTGGTCTGAAGTTACATACAGACAAAAATATCTTGGAGCCACCTATGGGGAACATCTCTCAGTCCGAAGTTACACAAAGATACAAATATGTAGGTGACAGACTATGGGGGGGCGAACCCACGGTCTAAAGTTACATACAGACACAAATTATCTAGTCGCCAGGCTATAAGGAAATTAACTCACGGTCTGAAGTTACACGAAGACATAAATATCTAGCAGATAGGGAAACCAACACACAGTCTGAAGTTACATAAAGACAAAATATCTAGGAGTAGGCTATGGGAAACCCAATGCATGATCCGAAGCTACATAAAGACATAATATCTAGGGGCCAGGCTTTGGGAAATCAACACATGGTCTGAAGTTACATAAAGACAAAGGCTATGGGGAAACCAACACATGGTCTGAAGTTACATAAAGACAAAATATCTAGGAGCCAGGCTATGGGGAAACCAACATGTGATCTGAAGTCAGATAAAGACAAAAAGACATCTAGGAGTCAGGGAAATCAATCCACGGTCTCATTTCAACACACTGAACTGAAATAGTTACCTATCCCTGCTTCAAACTGGAGAAAGATTAGAAACTGGGCTAGGTGTGCTGGATCACCTCATGTCATAAAGATTCAGTGACTGTGCAGTCACACGTTCTAACATTATTTATGTTACAGAGAAGATCCTGAATGACTATAGTTGATATGACTATGTGTTGATATCACTATCTGCTATGTTAAAGTGTCCACTTCCTGCAAAATCACCTTTATAATGCCAATCCCTGTGTGATTTTATACTCACCACCTTCACAACTCCATATCTAAATCACCTCAGAGGGTGATCATTATCTAAAGCTCCCACCCTACTCATAATCCTATACCTAAAATCCCATCTGCAATTGATCCTTCACACACACAATCCTCTCAGAGATGAGTTACACATCTTATGTCCTCCCCCTGTATGATTCTGTACCTAAGGCTCCCACCACTCCATAAGTGATCCTGTGTCTAAAGTCCCTTCTGCAGATAATCCTATATACAAAATCCTCTCAGAGATGGTATGATTCTGTACCTAAGGCTCCCACCACTCCATAAGTGATCCTGTGTCTAAAGTCCCCTCTGCAGATAATCCTATATACAAAATCCTCTCAGAGACGGTATCTTCTTCTTCTTCTGCATTCATCCGGATTTTTTTTTTTCCGGATGTGACTGCGTTGTGCCTGTTTACAGCAGAGCTGCGTTCTTGCGCCATTAGGCCGACACATCCGACTTCTGCGGGCATTTGTTGACCGGGTTAACCTTCCCAGGGGAGATGGTATGATTCAGTATCTAAGACGCCCACCCCAAAAGTGACCCTGTGTCTAAAGTTCCCTCAGAGATGGATTATATACTTATCTAACTCTGTGTCTATCTAACATCCCTTGTTGTATTACTGTATGTGTAAGAAACATAAGACATGGAATTACACATACAGAAACTCAAGCAGGAGTCATATGTAATCATATTATCTACTTGTATTCAGTCCTATTTAACAATACATTTCTTCTATTAAACAATTATGAATCTACTTGTTTTCACTAGTCTTTTATTAAACAATTGTGAATCTACTTGTATTCATTGGTCAATACTTTTCTTCTATTAAACAATTTTGTATCTAATTGTATTCACTCTTCTATTAAACATGTATCTACCGGTATCCAAATACTCTTCTTCTATTAAAACCGTGATAAATCTATGTGCATCACTTTAGCCTTCTCCCGCATAAGTAGGAAACAGCATCTGCGTTGTGTTGCGCTGCTCAAATACCAACGAGGCAGCATCACAAGAAAGTCTGATTGGTTAACCCATACAGGGCACTGGCGTCTGTAGTCGGGGAGATTATTGGAAGGTGAGGATGGTATAAATCATCGTCTGTGTTGCGGTTTTCATGGTGGGAGTACAAGCGAGGAGTTGCCGCAGCTTGTGTTGGTAGACTATCACATGAGACGTCTGCTGGCTGCAGTGATTTGGTATCCCTCTGGTGGCTCAGTGCTTTGTGTCATTTTTGGCGCTTAGATTTTCCTTGTGATTGAGTGGTTTTCCATCGAAAGCAACCACAGCATCTGAAACAATTTGATTAACAGGTCAATAACACATGAAAATATATATTAAACGGATTAGTTTTATCCACTAACTAATCAACTACAGCATCCAAAACTATTTGATTAACAGGTCAATAAAATATGAATGCATACATAAATCTTATCCACTCGCTAATCAACCGGCGCTGTTTCACAATCCACCATCACACCGAGTTGAGAGTTCGAAATCCGCTGTGGATGATTTGGAAGCATATTGCTAAGCATTCGATGTGGGTAGTATGAGGCATTCGATGTTTGAAAAACAATAGCACATCAATGAACTAACATTGCTTGGTAAATGACAAACAGACAATACATGTTTGGGTTGATAGCAACATTATGTTAAGGGCATGAGGCTAACTTTTAACAAGCTAATCATTGCCTCAATTGTTTTCTCATTTATGTGGAGTATTCAGAAAAACCTGGCAAACTGTTTCAACGTGAATAACTATATGTATTAATATGTGCACAAGGAGAATTTTGGTCTATTTAGTCTCCGTGACATGAAACAAGTTTAGCCAGGGAGTTCCGGCTTCTTTCAACTGACACTCATGTAGAAGATAATAAACACATTTTGCATACAAATGGAAACAAAGATCCTTCTTTCATCTTCTTCTTCAGTTGGGTTCGCATGATGGCAAGGGACACTGGTAATAGGCAAAGCTAATCCACGCACAAAAATCAGCCCAGTGGACTAGATGTAGTAGCACGTGTATGAACTACGCTTGAGTTCAATGTGAGCGAGGGCCCCTCTAAAACAAAATGCTTAAGTCAGACAATAGATCCCCCCCCCCCCCCCCCCCAAAAAAAAAAAATTAAAAAATTCAATGTACATGTTCAGCATCAATATCCTTACTCTTTCAACAACAAAAAACAAAACTGAACGTAATGATCCAGAGCTTTAAATGGAAGTGGCCCCTCAGCCAGACAGAATTGCTAATGAAATGATTCAGCATTTAGGACCCCACAGAAAGGTCATAATATTATATCTCTTCAATGAATCATGGTCAATAGCTGTACTTTAGTGGTAGTGAACAAACACAGTTTCAGTATCCGGCAAGCTGGGTCTGAAGTCAGCCGTCTGTGATTTTGAAGCAGATCGCTTTGTACTGATTTTCATGATTTGAGCGTTGGCCATTCAGAAAGCAATAACAAACTACTGAATGTAAAAGTGCCTAGAAAAAAGAAAGAAAATCACGCAGCCAGTAAATGCTGTCGTTGACTGAATGCCCCGTAGAGGACATGAAACTTTTAACAATGAATCATGAACACAAGGGATCTTCACAGGGGAGTGGAAGAGTCAAAGTCGGAGATATTACTGATAGCAAAGACAGTAAAATAAGAAACTAACAAAGCTAGCGACCATCCAATCAGTTTGCCAAGCTTTGGGAAAAATAATGGAATGAATGGTCAACAACAGGTTTCTGAATTATACTGAAGAAAAGAAATGCCAATCAAGATTCATAAAACACAAAAGCTTTAATAACCTTTTATCTTGACCAAGAAAGCAGAACATGTCCCAGGCAGTAAGGAGTCATGCATCCCAGATTTACTGATGGATTGTTCATAAAGCTCCTAGATTTATTGAACTTATGTAGTTGTCTTGGCAGGCCCTTGTCTAGACTATTACACCTTTGTGTAGCTGCAACAGCAATTCTTCTTTCTTTGTATCAGGTGACATCTCGTATCTGCTTGATTTTAGGGTCTGGTTGCAACCACTGCCTCAACCCCCTCCTACCTTTTAAGTTACCCAACAATTCTTAAGTCTTAATTGCTTCCTACTGTCTTAATTGTTTATATTTCCACACTTTCACAACCCTTTTTTAACCCATTTCATTTATATGAACAACTTTTGGCTGACCCCTCTATTGTCATATTGCCTAGGCCACCTGTATCATTACCAACGAGATTGACCTTTCCCCAAGTACCCCTGCCCTGTTGTATGGCTGTGAATTGTGGAATGTGAATAAACAAATTAGGAAAAGCTTGGAAACGATGGAGATGTGCTTTCTCAAATGCTGCCTATTGGGTATATGGTCCTGGCCTAGAATTGTAAACAGACCAAATCAGTAATCGATGGGTAATGGGGTCAATATGCCAGCTGGGACATTTCCTGGTGCCTATTTTTAGGCTGGGTGCCCAGGACAATTAAAAAAAAAAAAACTGCCTTGACGGGGAATCAAACAGATGACCACTGGGCTGACAGGGAAAACGTACAAGCCTTTGTGCTACCCTGACTCCCCTAACTGAAAGACTGTCCGTAAAGATGTCCATTTAAATCAGACTGACTCCTTACAGACAGTAACCAGCCACAATGGAGTGATGTACTTCAACATTTGCCAACTGAAAAACTTGCAACCTTTGCCCTTACTAGTCCTAATAACCCCAATAATGTCCTAGGTGAGAGGACATTCTCTCCAGTATCCTTAGTTAAAACACGAGTTAGCAAACACTGAAGTAGTAGTTCTATCATAGTTGAGGACATTGCCTATTTAACTTTATTTAAGAGACACGTTAACATTGAAGTCAAGTAGTACAGTTCTTTCCCATATTATGCATCAGTCCTACAAGAAACAAATAAAAATCATAAACTGATTAGAGAAATTTGACGAAGACAGTCACAATTTTTTGCTTGGACATGTTATGAGAAGAAATAAATTGGAGAACTTTGTAACAACTGGCAAGATCAAGGGGAAGAGAACAAGGGGAAGACAGAAGTAAATACCTGGATAGCTTGATCACGTAATATGGTCGAGACAAGAATACAACAGAGCTGATCCACAACTCTGGTGATAGAGTGAAATGGCGAATCATGACCGCATAAGCTAAAAGGCATGGCGCATGATGGATGGATGGTCTAAAATTCTCTTCTTCATGTAGTTGTAGAATTCCCTATGTCTGTTCTGTGAGCCATGGAGGAGGTATAGTATGTAGAGTGCTTGTATCCCCAGACATCAGTCCAGGTTCAGTCCCCAGCCGTAACAGAATTAATTTTTCCCCCCCCCCCCCCCCCCCAACACTAGAGTTGACCTTGTCTAAAAAAAATGTGTTCTAGATAATTTTCAGAGAAGGAAAAGGAACTGGTCTCCCAAGCTCATGATGCTGTATCCTATTGTATGTGAAGGCCCAACATTTCACAGCCCAATAGCAGGGTCTGCCACAAGACTACCTCCACCTGAATATTTCTTCTGCCAGCAGATTCCAAAGAAGAACCTTCCTGTTATGCTATGAACAGGTTTGGTCAACTTGCTGCCTACCCATAGCAGAGTCACACCGGTCAGACAACAGGTCAAAGAACCTTCCTGTTATGCTATAAACAGGTTTTGTAAACTTAACTGGCTCTGTGAGGGGGTTACGGATGCAATTCGCAATCCCCCATAGTGTGTCCAAATCACAGCTGCAGGCGATTTGGCAGCTGAATCGCTTGCGATGGTTTTTTATACAATGATATGAGTGTTGGTTGTTCAAAATGCAATGGCAAACTATTGAACGTAAAATTGCCAAGAAATCATAAAGAGCCAAAGAATGGATATACAACTAATTTGGTAAACTTTCTGCTTATCCAGCACAGAGCCATACAGGTCAGACAAGAATGCAATCAGAGAAGAACCTTCCTGTTATGCTATGAACAGGTTTTGTAAACTTGTGTCCTATCCTTTGAGGAGCCATCAGACAAAGACGCAATCCTCCCATTACAGGATAACGAGCCCAGGAACAGAGGGATAGCAGGTGAGTACACTAACTACTATGCTTCTACAGCTCACATAAATTAACAAAATAAGGCTTGCACATGTAACTCTCATTTTCAGAAGTTCACAACAACATCTGCCCAGTGAAGGAAATCAGAACAGCAATACCATCACTAGTGGTCAAATATACACACCTTGAACAAGATATTACAAGAGAAAGTCACAAATAAGGTCTTAGCCAGAACAGCAAAGCAAAAAAAAAAAAAATTACAACAGAAGAAATGATAATTACAAAGAAAACAAATGTGTTCACAAAGGCAACATAAAAGTAAATAAATAGACCAAGTTTGAAGCAAGTTAATGTGTTTTGAGTAATTTGAGTACTTTGATAACAGCAGATGGAAGATGCATTACAGGAGTTAAATGTAGAATTAGTCCAAGCTAATGGTAGTATTTTAGAAGATGAAGAACATGCAAGATATCTTTACCAGTTGCGAGGGGAAAAGAGTTCTTAATAACTATACTGAGTTAATCGTGATGAATGGAAGTCATCATAGACAATCAACACATTAGTGAGGGAGCGTGTGGAAGCTGCAGAGGTGTAGTTTTATAGAAAGATGAACAGAGCATCACAGACAGATAATATGCATAATCAAGTAACAGAAGAAGACAGTCTACATGATTTGAGCACATCATGATAAGGGAAAAGCTAGAGTAGGTCGTGAGAACAGGAAAGTTGGAAGGGAAGAGAGGCAGGAGAGGTGGTACTGGACAGTTTGCCATCATGGTACAGAGAAACATCTAATCAGAAATGATTGGCAGTACACAAAACAGACTGCTGTGGACACACATGATAACTAACATCACACAGTATGGACTATAATCAATTTGTAAACAAACAAATGTGTTGCCAGATTTCTTTAGTATATTGTGACTAAATATTAATAGTTTAACCCTATGTATTACGCTGATTGTTGCATAAGAGGAATAGAAAAATCAAACATGGGACAGAAAGAGGATGCCTAAGAAGTGGAGTTTTCACCAATCTATTCTCAATACAATGACTGTAATACAACACACATGCTCAACACCTTCAGACAGTGCCAGACCCAACAACAATCTGACTACTAACCCAGTTTTAACTGTGACGACCCTTCTTCTTCTTGCGGACGGCGAAAGAAACAGCACCTGCAAGAAGAGAGAAGTGGACGTCCAGAAAAAACAGCTACACGTTTGCATGGTAATGCTTACATGGCCCTTATATATGGCACACTTTACACAGCTCTAAGAGACATTCATTCAGATACGTATGTGCAAACCCATACACAATGCCTCATTTACCACAAGAGAAATTCACAAATACCACATACATTTGGAAAAAGTCATAAATTGTGTTCAGTGACAACACTACAAATGCATTTCTGTTTCGAGTTCTAAAAATAAACAACCACAAAATATTAAACCTGATTGGCTAAGAAAAGCAGAAACAAGTCTGATTGAGGCTGGCCTATACAAATCAGCATGAGCAGCAATGTTAGAAAAAACAGAAGCAAGATGAATGTTCATTTGTCGTTAAGTCTTCATAGTGAAACACGAGCAAAATATTGCTGAAGACACACATGAGAGAATGAAAAACAAATCACAACTGTAACCCACAAAGAATAATCTATAGATATTTTGTTAATGTACTGCTACTGAGAATCTACATTTTGAAAACTGTAAAAGAAAAAAAAGGGCCTTTGCAGATACTGCCGTTGGATTGTTAGGCCCTCACATATTCTAGCTCAACAGTATAATGAGGTAGTCACTTCCTTTCCTCATCACTTTTTCTGCACAAATCATTTCTGAGAAAATTTGGAAAATTGTCTATTACTAAAAATTGTATGAGACTGCGTCATCCCCACTGTATAAGACTGCGTCATCCCCACTGTATAAGACTGCGTCATCCCCACTGTATAAGACTGCGTCATCCCCACTGTATAAGACTGCGTCATCCCCACTGTATAAGACTGCGTCATCCCCATTATGTGAGACTGTCTTCCCCACCGTATGAAATGGTGTCATCCCCACTGTATGAGACTGTGTCATCCCCACTATGTGAGACTCCTCATCCCCACCGTATGAAATGGTGTCATCCCCACTGTATGAGACTGTGTCATCCCCACTATGTGAGACTGTGTCATCCCCACTGTATGAAATGGCGTCATCCCCACTGTATGAGACTGTGTCATCCCCACTGTATGAAATGGCGTCATCCCCACAGCAGTACTTGTTGGAAAAAACAATTCTGCTGCTGTTGGGTATTGATTCCAGACCTCTGACTTAACAAGCAAGTGCACTACACCATATGATCCTGAGAACTATATATATATTATATATATATATATATATATATATATATATATATATATATATATATATATATATATATATATATATATATATATATATATATATATATATGTTTGCATATCCTTTACAGGACATCGCTGTCAACATCAGCATCTTTCAGCTGATTGTTGATTTCTTGGCAAGATTACGCTCAGTAGTTTGCCATTGCTTTCTGAGCGGCCGGCTCATATACCCCGTAAATTTGCATATGTTTGCATATCCTTTACAGGACATCGCTGTCAACATCAGCATCTTTCAGCTGATTGTTGATTTCTTGGCAAGATTACGCTCAGTAGTTTGCCATTGCTTTCTGAGCGGCCGGCTCACATACCCCGTAAGTTACCAACGCGATTTGAACCACTGCTGATTCTCACCGTCATCACGTTACTTACGAGAGTATACGAGATTACGGAGACAAGTCGCTAACCTCTAGGCCAGGAAGCCGGCGAGAACTATATAGATGTAACAATTTTTATTTTTATTTAGTTGTATGTCCTTCACAGGACGCAGCAGTCAACCCCAGCATTTTGGCTGTCCATGATTCCTGGGCACCTTTAAAAAAAACCAGCACCACTATGTTTCAAACCGGGGTATACGGTATTACAAATTGCCTCCTTACTCCTTCGCCATGGAGACCGGCGATGCAACAATACAAAAACAAAGCCACTTTGATTTACCTAAAGGATCTAAAAAAAAAAAAACCTTAGTTGCTTATACTTTACAGCATGTCGCAGTCAACCCCAGCATTGTTTGACTGTTTATGATTTCTTGGCATGTTTACATTCAGTAGTTTGTCACTGCTTTCTGTACAACCGGCACTCATATCATTGTATGCAAACCAGAGCAAGGCAGTCTACTTCCAAATCGCCTGCAGCTGTGCTTCAACTATGGAATGCAGGATGTCTAATCGTGTTCATAACCCTTCACAAAACCGCATTAGATCTCAAGAGTACTCTACATCAACGTATTAAAACATAGTTTCTGAAGCTTAGCCTTTCTACCAGAGGGCTTATCACAAAGTTCAGCATGAGAAAATGATCAGCTTCCTTGAAGAAATAGGTGCTGATGGAAAAAAAAAAAACTATTAAGTAATTCTGTGGCGAAGAGGTTATGCTTCGAAATCACCAGCAACTGGCTTCAACCACGGTTTGCAATGTCTATGGTTGATAAGAAAAATAACAATTATACCATTTAAAGTGCTTACATATTATGTTTAAAGTATTTATCACGGCAATAACCAGCACATACAAGCAGTTATTTTGTGTTATTCTGCCTTCATCACGAAAGACAGCAGATGTAAGATACTCCATTCACCCTGACAAGCCAGGAGAAGTCAGAAAGAAAGAACTATTTAACAAAGCTGATGAACCATGGAAGGCCCTTCTGGCAAAGAGGTAGAGAGATTAGTCCAACAGAAGAGACACAAGAGTCTATGCCTATAAATGAAAGTATTTATCTTCACTGGCGGAGGAGCACAATTGGGAGGGTACATGTATTATCCTGGTGCGAGAAAATGCAACCTTAAGACTAAATGTGGCAGGGCAGACCAGGCCCTAAGCCTTAGTTGGCAACTGGTCTAGGATCGAAGCTCCGACAGGTGGACAGTTAGAGCATTGCTTTGCTGATTCGGCAGCTTCTGCAGCTTGTCTTGTTCCAGACATATTGGTGTTACCTTTCCTCTGGAGTAAACTAGGCAGGCCAAGAGAGGGATCATGCTGCATGTGCAACACATGGTCTCTACAATTCAGCCCAGGCTTTGTGCTATTTTTGAAGCACAATGTAACAAACTATTGTCTGTCAAGAAGGACAAAGTGCCAGTATGTCTTTATTAGCGTTGACAAAAAAAAAAAGGGACAGCACATCCTTTATGTTATTTTTTCAGTTCTCAAAGAAGCAAAGAGCAGAGCAGGAAACTTATAGATGAAGGAACTGATGTCCTAATTGGGGGGGGGGGGGGGGGGGGGGGGGGGGGGGGGGGGGCGGGGAAAAACAGCAGAAGTGTGGTAGCTCCAAAAGGTGGAAGAATAAACAGGGAAAAACCCCACAAAATGAGACAAGTGATATGACAGATATTTGATCTAGGTTCTAAGTCTGCACGATTGTATCATGTGTGTGATACATCATCATATACTTTGCCAACTGGCACAGGCACTCATATCTCTTCACAGATCACTTTCCTTGATATTCTGGAACAATTGTATCTGTTATCTTCCTCCATGCCACCGTCTCAGTCCATCCAATATCACGTCTTTTAGTGTGTCTCGGCCTTTTATTCCTCTGATCTTTCCTGTTGTCATGATGTTCTCCAATGCCTCTCTTCTCATTACATGACCAAAGAATGTTGTTTGTCTCTTTCTTAAAATTATTAAACATGTCGTTTGAAAAATTAAACATACGCTCATTACAATAACTTCTTTAACCCTTTACAAGGCAGAACGTCCATTTCCGTCCGATCGCTTAAACGGGCAGATCGCCCGAACGCGCCCAATACTATTATGCATTGTAAAAACGCGATCTCTCGGCTTTCTGATACTTCCGGCGGCTACTTTCGCTTTCGCTGATAGCTTGACAGCGTGGCCACCATTTGCAAGCGCCTACTATGAATTTGAACAGACTTTTTTTTGATAGTTTTCGGGGTTTTTACGCTTAGTTTTTCAAACTGGATTTCAGCGATTCTTCAAGTGATAGCCGAGATTTCGCTAGGTTCAATTTAAGTGACATTAAAGGGCACAAAGTTGACTACTAATCGGAGCTAGATATCAGTGAAAAGCGTTACTTTGCATTAGCGGTCGTGAGTCAGACTTTAAAAGAAAGTGATAATGATTCTGAAAATGTGTTTGTAAATTGCCGTATAGATGACTGAAAATCACAAACAATAACTGTATTTCGTAAATATTTGTGTTCATATATGGATAACCGGCAACAATCACATGAGTAACATATTCTGCATGCTTTTCCCTTCATTGTGTTGCTTATTTAACTAAAATCGGTTGACTAACACCTTATTTGTGATGTTTTTACTAACGCAACCCGGAATTTTACCGAACCTGAAAAAATCTTGCCTGTTCAGAGCTAACAAACGGACAAGCATTCTGCCCTGTAAAGGGTTAAAATGACTATCTCATGACTCAACATACTCACTGAATATCATTCTACCATCTATTTTGTTTTGAAAGGTTCTTATAGATTTAAACAGAATAAACAGTATGGTGTAGCCATTAACTCATATTTATGTTAACATATTGTCTAGATATGTGTATATGTTCAACTGTACGTGATTACTCTTAACACATCTGGTTGGAGTTGGTAATATATAAACAAATTGTTGGAGGGCTGTAGTGAGATGTCTACCTTGAGTTAAGTTGGGTCAAGAATTGACATCACAGCACTCGGAACATTCCCATATTTGTTCCCGTGCTCGTCTTCAACAGCCAGTGAAGAGACCCAAAACTAAAGGTACCAGTAGCAGTCTGATTATGTGTCCGCCTGGCCTTTCTTCTGAGATTTGGGTGTCTGCCAGATACTCTGGTCACTCCCAGCAACACCACTCTGTCCAAGCCACGATGATCTACCTAGTTGCTTCCTCTGAAATGCTCACTAGATGACTAAGTACCTGTGTCGTATTCTAGGGACACCAAGTTCAGCTAATTCTAAATGATCTACTAACAGGCTTACTCTGGAGTATCGAGGGAGTGAGTCTGTAACTTCTCACTATAAGATGCATTAGTCCCAAGTTTACCTACATTGGTCAGGAGTGCCACGAAACTGAACCCATGCCTACCACTGATGACCGATGTGTGCAAACCACAAAGTGACAATGGGAAGAGCCTTGCATCATTTAAGAATTAATCCATTTATATGTATTGGCTGGCAAACACAACAGACATGGAGAAACAAGACTACATACAAGGAAGTATTTAATAAAAGCTAAAAATGCAGCAGTTTCAAACTAGCCATATCAAAATGACACCATTGCCTCATTGAGAGAAAGAGTATACAGTAAAACCTCGGCATTTGTTGCTTTCGGTTATCGTTGATTTTTTCCGCAAAAAAATTGTCTCGGTTTTCGTCAGTTGCCTCGGATTTTGTCAGCATGTCGACACGACCTTACTGCTAATTTTGGTAAAAACAGAGGGACCCAGACGTTCTTCTGCTCAGTTTGGCATTGTTTCGTTGTGTGAGCATCACTTGCTAATAATAAAATACGAGAGTGGCGTTAAGATTACTGAAATCGGCTGCATGTACGGGCAATCACCATCCATGATAAGTTTCATTGTGGAGAAAAAGGAAACTATAAAGGAGGCTAATGTAGCGAACATCATGAGTGTGATAACGAAACAGAAATCATAATAAACTGAAGATGTCGAACAGTTATTATTAATTTAGATAAATCAAAACCAGTTAAATGGCGATTCTGTTTTGGAGGCAATCATATGTGAAAAAACCAGACTGTTGTATGTCGATCTCATTAAGAAAATGCTTGAGACGAGTGCTAGTGTACTTTGTGATCTTAAGGCCAGCAGAGGATAGTTTGAAAAAGTCAAGAGGTGCACTGGCATACAGTGTTACTAGGCACTGCCAAGGTGCAAGGACAAGCCTGGGGCCGAAAAATAGTATTAAACGCTACATTTATTCTCCATAAAATGTGTTTGTGGTATGTATTTTGGAGCGTCTAAAACGGATTAATTAGATTTACATTGATTAATATGGAAATAATTGCCTCGGTGTTCATCAGTTTCAGATTTCACCAATTGTTTTCAGATGGAATATTGACGAAAATGGAGGTTTCACTGTACTAGAGATTTGACCAGACAGACACCCCCGACAGTCATTACCACTGGCAGGATCTATTATTCACTTGAACCAGCAACAATGAAATTGGGCACAATTCAACTACATTTACCTTAATAGCACCCTTCAACCCAGCCTAAAAATGGGCACAATTCAACTACATTCACCTCAAGGGCACCCTTCAACTGCCTAAAATTGGGAACAATTCAACTAAAATCACCTCAATAGCACCCTTCAACCCAGCCTAAAATTGGGAACAATTCAACTAAAATCACCTCAATAGCACCCTTCAACCCAGCCTAAAATTGGGAACAATTCAACTAAAATCACCTCAATAGCACCCTTCAACCCAGCCTAAAATTGGGAACAATTCAACTAAAATCACCTCAATAGCACCCTTCAACCCAGCCTAAAAATGGTACCAGAAAATGTTCTTTGAAGTAAAGATAGGCGACACCATACTGACCACATCACCTGTATAGTGTTGGTTAGTCAATAAATATACGACGCTGACACAATATACCCAATACATCTCAAGGTGTGGGAAAGGGCCCTTTATTTTACTACAACACCTGATCTATTTGAATACTTTAACGCAAGGGATGTATTTTCACTTAATCAAGCATACACTAGTAAAGTGTCAACACTAGCAGAGATTATCATATACCTTAACCAACAAGCATACTAGTAGAACTGAGACACAGATCAACTGCAGACACCTCTATAGGACTATAGATTTCATATCTTTCCACCAGGAAAATTCTGGCTCAGGGAGCTACTAGAATGCCTGGCTCTCTTATATGGGAGACTCAAGTTTGAAACCTCGGTAAAGTGATGGATTATTTTCTGTCAGGGACAAAAATAAAATCCTAACCTGCACAGTTCACTGTGACTGCACTAGCCAGTCAGCCTGAATTCCTCAGACTCAAGACAACCTTGTCTTACATCACAAGGTACTATTGGCAGTAATAGCTGTGATAGTTTATGCCAGGTACAGGCAAGAAACAGATGCCAAGGAATTGATACAAGTTCTCATCGTAAACAGAAAGATTGGGACAATAATTCATAAAACCTTGAAGCTTTCTGGATGTTTCCTGTAAACTGCAAAGTATACAGAAAACAACATTAGGTAAGTACTTACTTAGTTTCATCATTGATCTCAACTTCTGGTTGTGCAGCAATGGGTGTGTTGGACTGTCCACCGGGGTCTTCAGGAGCAAGTTCTCCATTAGTGGAGCTGACAACCTGGAACAATAGCAGAACAAGTTATTTGACTGCTATAACAGACTCGGCATTGAACTATGCTACCCCTCGGTTGTCCAAGGCTATGTTTATCAATTCAAATATAATGTGCATTTCTTACTGCATGTAGTCTTGTTGTGCAATGTAACATCATTTCTCGCTGGCAACAATGTTGGATAATAGAACAACATCATTTCTCACTGGCACCAATGTTGAGTAATAGAATATCATTTCTCATTGGCAACAATGTTGGGGATTAGATTAAGATCATTTCTCACTGGCATCAATGTTGAGTAATAGAACAACATCATTTCTCACTGGCACCAATGTTGAGTAATGGAACAAGATCATTTCTCACTGTCAACATTTTTGGGCAATAGATCAAAATCATTTCTCTCTGGCAATATTGTTGGACATTAGATCAAGATCGTTTCTCACTGTCAACATTGTTGGACAATAGATCAAGATAATTTCTCACTGGCACCAATGTTGAGTAATAGAACATCATTTCTCACTGGCACCAATGTTGAGTAATGGAACATCATTTCTTACTGGCACCAATGTTGGGGATTAGATTAAGATCATTTCTTACTGGCACCAATGTTGGGGATTAGATTAAGATCATTTCTCACTGGCACCAATGTTGAGTAATAGAACAACACCATTTCTCACTGGAACCAATGTTGAGTAATAGAACAACACCATTTCTCACTGGCACCAATGTTGAGTAATAGAACAACACCATTTCTCACTGGAACCAATGTTGAGTAATAGAACAACATCATTTCTCACTGGGACCAATGTTGAGTAATAGAACAACATCATTTCTCACTGGCACCAATGTTGAGTAATAGAACAACATCATTTCTCACTGGCACCAATGTTGAGTAAAAGAACAACATCATTTCTCACTGGAACCAATGTTGAGTAAAAGAACATCATTTCTCACTGGCACCAATGTTGAGTAAAAGAACAACATCATTTCTCACTGGAACCAATGTTGAGTAATAGAACAAGATCATTTCTCACTGGCACCAATGTTGAGTAATAGAACAAGATCATTTCTCACTGGCACCAATGTTGAGTAATAGAACAAGATCATTTCTCACTGGCACCAATGTTGAGTAATAGAACAAGATCATTTCTCACTGGCACCAATGTTGAGTAATAGAACAAGATCATTTCTCACTGGCACCAATGTTGAGTAATAGAACAAGATCATTTCTCACTGGCACCAATGTTGAGTAAAAGAACAAGATCATTTCTCACTGGCACCAATGTTGAGTAATAGAACAACATCATTTCTCACTGGCACCAATGTTGAGTATTAGAACAACATCATTTCTCACTGGCACCAATGTTGAGTAATAGAACAACATCATTTCTCACTGGCACCAATGTTGAGTATTAGAACAACATCATTTCTCACTGGCACCAATGTTGAGTAATAGAACAACATCATTTCTCACTGGCACCAATGTTGAGTAATAGAACATCATTTCTCACTGGCACCAATGTTGAGTAATAGAACAAGATCATTTCTTACTGGCACCAATGTTGAGTAATAGAACAAGATCATTTCTCACTGGCACCAATGTTGAGTAATAGAACAAGATCATTTCTCACTGGCACCAATGTTGAGTAATAGAACAACATCATTTCTCACTGGCACCAATGTTGAGTAATAGAACAACATCATTTCTCATTGGCAACATTGTTGGGAAATGGAAAACACAATTTCTCTCTGGCACCAATGTTGGGCATTGGAATCTAAATTCAATCTGGCACCTATGTTGGGAAATGGAAAAACATAATTTCTTGCTGGCAATACTGTTGGACAATCGAGCCTAATTTCACCATGACACCTTTGTTGAGTAATAGAACAACATAATTTCTCACTGTCAGCATTGTTGGGCAATAGATCAAGATCATTACTCACTGGCACCAATGTTGGGAAATGGAAAACAATTTCTTTCTGGTACCAATGTCGGGCAACGGAACCTAATTTCAATCTGGCACCACTGTTGGGCAATGGAACCTAATTTCAATCTGGCACCACTGTTGGGCATTGGAACCTAAATTCAATCTAGCACCAATGTTGGGCAATATAAAAACGTAATTTTCTCGCTGGCATCAATGTTGGAAATGAAACAACAATACATTTCTCACTAGTAACAAACGTGAGCATGGTAACAGCATTATTACTATTTGTACATATGTTGAGCAATTCATCAACATCAGTTCTCATTCGCAGCAGATCCAATACAACACAGTAAAATTAAACAGAAGAAGTACTATCACGGGGTGACTTCAAATGAAAACTTTAAATTTTTGTGTGTGGTGAATATATTCTGAACAAGTAAAGAGCAAATGTATCACGTTTCAGTGTAGTCACCACTGCGTTCAATCCAAGTCCTCCAGTGCCGATAAAATGCTTAGATTCTTGTAGAAAAAAGTTCTATGGAGTCACTACTCGGTGTGCCTGACTTGATCGTGAAATCTGTCACGGAAGTCACGTCGTTTTCAAACTTCCTACTCCACTCATACACTTGCTGAACTGACAGGCATGCATCACCATACTGGACCTTCATTCGCCGATGAATTTCTATAGGTTTCACCCTTTCACTAATAAAATAACAGATAAGATAACACAGCTCCTCTTTGGTGCATGTCAAAAGTTGGGTGGCCATCTTTAAACTGTCCTTATTATGTAACCGTGTTAGTCTGCACTGTGATGTCACATGCTTAACCCTCTTGATATCCTCAACAACAATACTGACAGGTTCAGGATCCTTGTCGGTGCTATGGAGTTTGTGTGCTGAGCTGAGTTTCTCCTGACTCAGGCTTGAGTTAGGAGTAGAACGGAGCACTTATGGGTGTGCCGTGATGTTGATCCGCTGACTAAACTATTGACAGGTTACAAGGCAATGGCATGGTTATTGTAATTTCTATCACACTTTTAAGGTTTTCATTTGAAGCCCCTTTGTACATGTCATCATCAGTATTTTAAACATTTCGGCTGTAACTTTATCAACATTTTATGTCTGTATTGTCAGTTCTGAATCTATATTAGATTTAAAATCATATTCAAAATTGTATATGACTAAGTTATAAGTCATTTTCAAAATTTCATATGTCTAAGGCTGACATAAACACTATTTACATCTAAGTTATAGTCTTCACCAATATGTTACATCTAAATTGTTAAATCTAGAATAACACTACACATACCCAGGTATTAAGTTGACATGTAATGTCTAATGTTTAGGTCTACATCAACACTATTCATGTCTAAGTCAACAACGCTTCATATGTCTAAATTATAAGTCTACATCATAATTTTTTTAAAATTTCTAAGTCATATGTCTACATCACCATTTATTTTTAGTTCTAGGTTATAAGCCTACATCCACATTTCACATAGTCTAAGTTATAAGCCTACATTCATATGTCTCAGTTATAAGTCTATATCCACATTTCACATGCCTCAGTTATAAGTCTATATCCACATTTCACACGTCTAAATGGCAAGTCTACATCCACACTTCACATGTCTAAATGACAAGTCCATATCCACATTTCACATGTCTAAATGACAAGTCTACATCCACATTTCACATGTCTAAATGACAAGTCTACATCCACATTTCACAAGTCTACATCCACATTTCACATGTCTAAATGACAAGTCTACATCTACATTTCACATGCCTAAATGACAAGTCCATATCCACATTTCACATGTCTAAATGACAAGTCTACATCCACATTTCACACATCTAAATGACAAGTCCATATCCACATTTCACACGTCTAAATGACAAGTCTACATCCACATTTCACATGTCTAAATGACAAGTCTACATCCACATTTCACATGTCTAAATGACAAGTCTATATCCACATTTCACATGTCTAAATGACAAGTCTACATCCACATTTAACATGTCTAAATGACAAGCCCACATCCACATTTCACATGTCTAAATGACAAGTCTACATTCACATTTAACATGTCTAAATGACAAGTCTACATCCACATTTCACATGTCTAAATGACAAGTCTACATCCACATTTCGCATGTCTATATAACAAGCCCACATCCACATTTAACATGTCTAAATGACAAGCCCACATCCACATTTCACATGTCTAAATGACAAGTCTGCATTCACATTTCACATGTCTAAATGACCAGCCCACATCCACATGTCTAAATGACAAGTCTACATTCACATTTCACACGTCTAAATGACAAGTCTACATCCACATTTCACATGTCTAAATGACAAGTCTACATCCACATTTCACACATCTAAATGACAAGTCTACATCCACATTTCACATGTCTAAATGACAAGTCTACATCCACATTTCACATATCTAAATGACAAGTCTACATCCACATTTCACATGTCTAAATGACAAGTCTACATCCACATTTCACATGTCTAAATACCAAGTACCAAGTACTACAGGAGACAAATGAACATCGTAAACTGATTAGAGAAATTAGACGTAGACAGTCAAAATTTTTTGGACATGTTATGAGAAGAAATGGATTGGAGAACTTAGTGACAACTGGCAAGATTGAGGGCAACAGACCAAGAGGAAGACCGAGAGGAAAATACCTATATGGCTTGGCCACATGGCATGGAAGAGACAGGAACACTGTGCTGATCCACGACAGTGGTGATCGAGTGAAATGGCGAGTCATGACCGCCCACGCTTTCCGGCATGGCACATGATTGATTGATTGAAATGACAAGTCTACATCCACATTTCACATGTCTAAATGACAAGTCTACATCCACATTTCACATCTAAATGATAAGTCTACATCCACATTTCACATCTAAATGACAAGTCTACATCCACATTTCACATGTCTAAATGACAAGTCTACATCCACATTTCACAAGTCTAAATGACAAGTCTACATCCACATTTCACATGTCTAAATGACAAGTCTACATCTACATTTCACATGCCTAAATGACAAGTCCATATCCACATTTCACATGTCTAAATGACAAGTCTACATCCACATTTCACAAGTCTAAATGACAAGTCCATTCACATGTCTAAATGACAAGTCTACATCCACATTTCACATGTCTAAATGACAAGTCTACATCCACATTTCGCATGTCTATATAACAAGCCCACATCCACATTTAACATGTCTAAATGACAAGCCCACATCCACATTTCACATGTCTAAATGACAAGTCTACATTCACATTTAACATGTCTAAATGACAAGTCTACATCCACATTTCACATGTCTAAATGACAAGTCTACATCCACATTTCACATGTCTATATAACAAGCCCACATCCACATTTAACATGTCTAAATGACAAGTCTACATCCACATTTCACACATCTAAATGACAAGTCTACATCCACATTTCACATGTCTAAATGACAAGTCTACATCCACATTTCACATATCTAAATGACAAGTCTACATCCACATTTCACATGTCTAAATGACAAGTCTACATCCACATTTCACATGTCTAAATGACAAGTCTACATCCACATTTCACACGTCTAAATGACAAGTCTACATCCACATTTCACATGTCTCAGTCGTCACAGACTTGTTATACCATCAAGTTACACATGACTAGCCCGGCACCGTGGCAATTTACACAATCAGCACATCAATAATGAATAAATAAATAATTAAGAGAGCAACAATTTTGCAACAACAAAAAAAAACAACAACTGCCTAATCAATCAAGTAAGTAAGTCATATGTAAGTCATAACCACACATGTCAAATTCACAACAAGGAAACAGATGAGTAATATATATATATATATATATATATATATATATATATATATATATATATATATATATATATATATATAGTTAAGCTTATATTTGTCATTTTCGTTTGGTGATTCATTCATTGTTGGTATTGTGAAACTATGTTCACTACCCTAAAGTCACAGACTCTGATATATACAGTTTATAACTTCCAATATGTGATACTCTTACTTTTTCTTTTCTGAAGTTGCATATCATCACCAGTAATTTATGCATAAATTATTATAAACCTTCATAAAATTGTCTATATGCATGACATGACATAAAATCAAATTCACATGTCAGCTATCTTAACTGTTTTCAGTCAGTCACAAAATGTATGTACCTGGCCTTATCAACATTTCATCTCAGCATGACAAAAGCATCAAGAAGACAGACAAGCATTCTTGCTCACAAAGACAAACAAACATATGTGTACAAGCAAACTGAACATTTATATAAACATACAAACATTGATGTGACACTCTTCAACACTGATCTAAGTGAAACATAACCACACAGCTCAGAATGAGATTAATGAATCACATATCAGTTTTTGATACAATAAATATGCTCGATCATTATAAATTAATCAAGCAACTGGCAGCAGAACAACAACTTACCATACCAGCAAACTAGGTTAATTGTACATATGCCTTCAGCCCTACCGCAGTAACCCTCATTTAATGAAATCTTTCACTGAATTGTTTTTGGCAATTCCCGCTTGTAATAATCAGGTCTTAATTGGAAAATACAGAGAACACCCTCCACAGGCATCATTTGTGGAGATTGCTTCAGAAGTGTAATCTGTATTATGTTGCAGGGACAAGATGGCTGAGAAGTTATGGTGTCACTGTAGAAGGTACAGGGTTTGATCCCAACACAGGGGTGGTGATTTTCCCAAAAACCAGTGGTACCTACCGCTATCACTCATCTCCCTGATCTCAAGGGTAATGAGATCAGGTATCTAGCCTTCACAGATAAGGGTGAAAAACAGAAGGTGGAGTGTGCAAGTTGGTAATGTTAATAACCCCAAGGCAGTTGAAAATGGCAGAGTAGGCTGTGAGGCCACTGCCCTGGCAGAACTGTTAGGAAAATAAAGCCAGCCCAAGGGTAGGCAGAGCTCATAAACTTGAATGAAATCTGTCCAGAGGAAGTGATCCTTACACAAATGTGTGCTGAATTATCAGAGACACAGGCCCTTGAGGTGCATGACTAGGTTTGCATGCACTCACCTTGAAAGACTGAACAAAGAAGAAGAATATGTCACAAGGTAGGAAAGCATTTAAACCAAGTTTCCATTCACAGAGGGGACAGGGAGATCAGATGAGTTAATGAGATAACTGAGAGGGGTATTGGGTTAATGAGGACAGTTGAAAAGAACATGGGACTGGGGGTTAAAGAGAGGCAGAGTAGATGAGACGGGACAGTCACTTAATGATAGATCAAGCAGTGAGAGGGGCCGATGAAAGTGAGAGTGGGTAGAGCATGAGTCTGAACTGATAGGACAGCAGAGAGGCGAAGCTGAGACAACTTAGAGAGAAGATGAGACTGGGTTAATGAGAGACAGTGAAGAGTAGACTAGGTTAATGGGATAATGAGAGAATTTGAACTAATGAGACAGCAGAGATCGGAGAATGAGACAGTAGAGAGCGGTGAATGAGACAGCAGAGAGTGATGAATGAGACAGCAGAGAGGAGAGGCTGAGAGTCAATGAGACAGTTGAGAGTAGATGAGACTGGGTTAATAAGAGATAGAGTGGGTGAGGATGAGACTGAACTAATGAGAACGGAGGCTGAGACAGTTAATGAGACAGCAGGAGAACTCAACCGGGTTAATGTGATAGAATAGGAAGGGAAGATGAGACCGTTGAAAGGGAGCAGTGAGACTGGGTTAATGAGAGGCAGAGTAGATGAGACGGGGAAAAATACACCATATATATCTAGATGCAGATAGTTGGCTATATATATTTACATGTAGATACTTTGTTATTTGTTTAAAAGGCAAGAGCTTTGACTTTACTGTGTCAGGTTTGATCCCATATAGCTCAGTCCCTCTCCTGAGAGCAGGCAATTGCCTGATCAAAGTGTTGTGAAACATGAACTCTACAGACCACATAACCACATTACTACAAAGGAGAACACCCCACCCCCCACAATCATGGATAATTCATCATATTTATAATCAGCACTGTAGGTTAGCATGGCCGAATAGATAAGAAAACATGTTTTTAAACATCCAGTGAGCTGATGCCGAGGTAAGGGATTCAACCCCTACACCGGACAGCTGGACTGAACATGTTCAACTATTGTCCTTGACATGGGGACGTAAATTATAAGTACCTCTGAAGTCAGAGTGGGTTCGCCTGATGTCAAGGGATACTGTTAATAGGGAAAGCTACTCTACACGCATAATTCAGTCCAGCACTAGTAGAAGTAGTGTGTATGGACTATGCTTGAGTTCAAAGCTAGCGAGCGCCAAAAATAAAAATGATCAGCGCTCCATTTGTGCATTTCTATTTCTGATGTGACTTTATTAACACATAAGGTAAGTATTAATGAATAAAACATGCATCCATCTAAATATGATCACCATTAATGGATATAACATGCATCCCTTACTAACTCCTATAGTTATTTTGAACAGTTCAGTGAGACCATCGCTGGCATTTCTAGCACATATCTCTAGTATTATCTAATATCTGCATTCTGTGTAAGTCAGCTTTATGAATTTATAATTGCAACAATCAAATGACTTTGGGTCACAAGTCTTCATCAGCAAACAACAACAATAAAATCACAACATGATAAGAAATAACACTAAAGTAACAACATTAAGGTATAATAACAACTGAAATGTTATCAAGTTGGCTTCCACTTCATGTTATCTAACTGTTTATATTCCCCAATCTATCCGTGCTGTATGTGGCTGCCTGTTATGTACAACTATTCTTCCACTAAGTTGCCTCAGGGTGAGCAGAGCATCAGTGCCACCCACGGCTTCCCCAAATAATTGCTTAAAATGAACAGAATACTCAAACAATTTCCGTATTATATAATTTCTTCTAATTTAATTACTCGCACAGCTTGAAACCCCCCACCCCCTTGAACTCAAGCATATTCCATACACGTACTACTCCTTCTAGTACAATGGACTGATTTTTGCATGTGGTTTAGCTTTCTCTATAACCAGTGTCCCTCGCCATCAGGCGAACCCACTCCGACTTCAGAGGTACTTGTATTATACATCCCCAAGTCAAGGACAAGAGGTCAATATTTTATTCCAACTGACAGTTACAGGGGTTGAGCCTGTTACCTCAGTACACCGGGTGTTTAAGAAAAAGTGCTGTTATCTATTCAGCCATGCTGACCCCCTCAGACAGCTTTCTAACGTCCTGATTTCTAATGGCAGAACACAGCATACAATACTGGCACCAGAAAGACATGCTGACAACATTTAAGCACAACAAAGTACATAAGGGACAAGAAGAGAATACAAGCATATGAACAGTAAGCTCTTTGACGAATGTGCAAGCTTTAATCTATTATATATGTAAATGATTGAAAATCTAATTACACTATCTTTACTTTCCCATTACCTCTACAGGACGCATATTTACATACAGCAAAGTTCAGCAAATAACAGTTGAAATGATTGTTACTGTGTTAGACTGAGGCAATTTATTTTTAGTTTTGACTCTATCCATGTCTTTCTTTTTCTTTTACAAAAGCTTTGTGGTAGTTGTGTTCTTTATTAATTAGCAACCCCATGTGTTACAGGGTTTTATTGTTGTTTTAACATTATGTGTATGTGTGTGTGTATGTGTGTGTGGGGGGGAGAGAGAGAGAGAGAGAGAGAGAGAGAGAGAGAGAGAGAGAGAGAGAGAGAGAGAGAGAGAGAGAGAGAGAGAGAGAGAGAGAGAGAGAGAGAGAGAGAGAGAGAGAGAGAGAGAGAGAGAGAGAGAGAGAGAGAGAGAGAGAGAGAGAGAGAGAGAGAGAGAGAGAGAGAGAGAGAGAGAGAGAGAGAGATGGAAGATAAAAGTTACTTCATAAATGTATGTCGACCAGGGAGTGAATAAAATCTGCGTGCAGTTAATAAATTTAATGTGTTAAATGAATATTTGTTACACATTTACAACAAAGACTGTTTGAGCACATTAAATAACATGCAGTTCATGTATTTACATGGTCCAACTAGATACAAAACACAGTTCTTAGAATACCGTGGATCAATAAAAAGAGAAAAAAAAAACGCAGACATTCTACGATTTCTAAGCACCAAAGGAAACTGGCTCAAAAACAGGAGTCTGGAATATTTGACCACACTAAATGTTGCAATGACTTCCGAAAGAACAGAGAAGGAAGATGTGGTTGCTGGAGGGAGACACAAGGGTTGACCAGCAAGATGATGGACACAGGACATGCAGACATCTTGGGACATAAAATGCATGAGGCAGGGAAACTAGCACAAGTGACCAGAATCTTATTGGAGAGCTGTGATGTTCTGTGAAGGACCAGCTACATAAAGAGGATGAACCAGAGGAAACTGGCACAAGTAACGAGAGTCTTGTTGGAGAGCCGTGATGTTCTGTGAAGGACCAGCTACATGAAGAGGATAACCAGAGGAAACTGGCACAAGAAATGAGAGTCTTGTTGGAGAGCCGTGATGTTCTGTGAAGGACCAGTTACATGAAGAGGATGAACCAGAGGAAACTAGCACAAGTAACGAGAGTCTTGTTGGAGAGCCGTGATGCTCTGTGAAGGACCAGCTACATGAAGAGGATGAACCAGAGGAAACTAGCACAAGTAATGAGAGTCTTGTTGGAGAGCCGTGATGTTCTGTGAAGGACCAGTTACATGAAGAGGATGAACCAGGTGTCTAGTTTCTGGTGTACCCGATCAATTATGAACACATTCTACCTTGTGACATTTATCTGTGTATATGAATTACAGATAGAACTACAAAAATTAGATTTTTAAGAGCATGCATCTTTCCCATTGTGACATATGCCTGTGAGAACTGGACACTTACTAAACAAGCTGAACAGCGCATAAATGCCTTTTGAATATAAATGCCTTTTGAATATAAATGTTATAGACGAGTTTTAAGAATATCTTGGATATAGAAAAGAACAAATGCATCCAAACGACAAGAGTTGAATAATGAAGAAGGTTGGCTAATAAAGAAAAAACAAAGAAAATATTTTGGTCACTTGAAACGTCATGAAAGTTTGGAGAACAATAATGGAGGGACATATGTCCAGGAAGAGAGGAAGAGGAAGGCCAAAAAGAAGATTGATGTAGGATGTGGTAGATCATCTCCAGTCGAGTGTAACGGACGCGAGACATCTTGCATATGGCTGAGAAGTTTTCTGGAAGGTTGTTATGGCAGCGAGGTTCTGCAAAGGACATGCTACTGAATGAATGAAAATGAATTACAGAGGGAATAACAGAGCGCATGGGAATCTCGATATATGAAGCACATAAACAGGTACTCTCCCGCTGTTTATTCTTCACCTCGACACTGCAAGGTACAAGAAGAACAATATGAGATGAGATATGATGTACTACTTTGTTACAGTGGAGCACCATCAGCCCTGATAGACACTGGAGCTAAAAGCAGAATGACTAATTAAAGCTGTAAAATGTGGTCTTCTTCTTATAGTTCATGTTGTGAGCCACTGATGATCATGCTTGTCCACAGTCTTCTGTCTCATGTACAGCCAACCATTTCTGATACCGATATCCCTCCATGCCATGATGTCAAACTGTCCAGCATCTTTTCTCTTCGTCTCCCTCGGTCTCTTCTCCACTCAAACTTTCCAGTGGTGATGACAACTCCAGCTTTCCCCTTCTCATGACATGCCAAAATAATGTGGACTGTCTTTCATAATGTAACCAGATCTCTTTGTGAGTAACTTCTTTCAAGATATTTTCATTACTCCTTTGATCCATCCACAGTGTTTTGATCATTCTTTTATAAAACCACATCTTCACATTACTCCTCACTTGTCTGCTGCTTATCCTTGCTTTGATTCTGTACATCAGGATTAACTCACGTAGCTCTTTAGAATTCTATTTAAAAGATGATTTTTTTTTTTAGATAAATCTTGAAAAATATATTGTTTTCAGTCTTATTTTGAGACTGGAATACTTAATAAGTAATGCAATTGCGGAAAAATTGGAGATAGTGGATTTGGGGTTTTTGAGGAGAATACTGAAAATATCGTAGAAAATGAAAAAAATACCAGCAGCAGACATCACCAGGCACTAAAGAAAAGACAACAAAATTTATGAGGCATATTAAAAAATGAGACGGAATAGAGACCCTTTTGTTGGGAAATACTGGGATTTGACAACTGAGAAAGATCTGAACAGTTCTAACAGATGGGTGACAAATAATACAAGAAACACTAATTTCATAAATTCAAATGAAAGAGTGAATAGCCATGGCTGCCAAAGTCTACCCCAAGGCACATAAAAAAGAATAAGATTTATAGGACTCAAAGTGACAAACAAAGATGAAAATATAAACAATGTGCTTTGGTTCCTTAAGTCCATAACAGCAATTAAAAACAGTCACATTTCCAACATGATAATGAGGTTCATAAAGAAAACAATAATTTTGCTTATCGTGGATTTGAATCTTGAAGATCTAAAGTTATTAAAATCATACAATTACACAAAGGTTTTAAGGACACCATGTTTTGTCTGGAACGATTATAGTAAAATACCCAACCCTAAAACTGATCAAGTCGGAGCTGACAAAAAATATAATGTCATTCACCATGTATAACAAATACATATTTAAAACAAACTGCTTCAATCAAATATCCTTACATTCACTCCTGAAATCCCTTGCACCTACAGCATGCAAACAAGAAAGAAATGAAGTTGATAACTGGGATGTATTTTAGAAACAGTGTGCTTAAACTATTAGCTAAAAGTCATGCATGTAAACATGAGTGAGTTTAAAGGCACTTTGAGTGATAACACAGCATCTGTCATAGTCTTTACTGATGCCAGACAAACTGCAATTGATATGTTCAATGGCTAAATATATCTGGTATGCATCTTTATACAAATATAACAAAGATATAAACTGAGATGTATATATGGAGGTATAAAGAACACACATTTAGGGTAGTCTGTATTCCTGCAGAGATATGAACAAGACAACTAGGTAGTCTGTGATACTGCAGAGATATGAACAAGACAACTAGGGTAGTCTGTATTCCTGCAGAGATATGAACAAGACAACTAGGGTAGTCTGTATTCCTGCAGAGATATGAACAAGACAACTGGGGTAGTCTGTGATACTGCAGAGATATGAACAAGACAACTAGGGTAGTCTGTGATACTGCAGAGATATGAACAAGACAACTGGAGTGGTCTGTGATACTGCAGAGATATGAACAAGACAACTGGGGTAGTCTGTGATACTGTAGAGATATGAACAAGACAACTGGGGTAGTCTGTGATACTGTAGAGATATGAACAAGACATCTAGGGTAGTCTCTGATACTGTAGAGATATGAATACGACCACTAAGCTAATCTGTGATACTGCAGAGACACACAGAAGGCGTATACAGAATAGTCTGTTTAGATAAGTCATTATATATAATGAAGGAAAACAGTTTAGACTGCTGTCCTACACAAAGATGTAATGAAAACAAACACAGAGTATACTGCAATAATACACACAGATACTTGGAAGAGAAACACAGGTTAGGCTGTAGTGCTACACAAAGATATAACGAAGACAAAAACTGATTAGACTGTAGATGTTTTAAAGTAACAGTACCTTCAACAGAAACTAGAAAATCCACAATACAAAATGCTGGTGCTTAAACAAACAAACAAACAAACAAGGCTATACATCAAAGAACTAACCAGACAACAAAGACTCAAGAATAGCCCACATAAAACAATGTCCTAAATGAAATTTCAATGGTATTTTCTACTGTTAAATATTTATATATAGATGTATTTGAAATTATGTTGTTTAGAAGTGGCTGGTACACTACAAAAAGAAAACCATGTGGTGGACAGAGACACTGCCTTTCGCGTGTTGTTTAACACACAAAATACTCGCTTGTTAAAATTTGCAGAAGCAATTATGATCTATCAACGCAAGCCAGAATTGTGCAAACAGAAAGATATGTTAGTCAGCTTAAAATTACCGTGGTAGATAAGTGACATTACTGTGCGAATATGTGTATATTTCAACTTGAAGGATTTATCTAGTTAATTCACGTAAGTTGTGTGATTTCTGCAGTATGTACCTGACGAGATGCAGCGAAATATGCCAGGCAATAAATCGTGCAATTTATTGTTTGTGTCTTCGTTATTCAAATTCACTACGGGAAAACATTCTTTTGAAAAACATTAATTATCTTGAAAAAGTGAAAATTATTTTTCTATAACATGTGGTATGGTGAACATAAGTGAAATATGGGAAATAATTAAGCATAAAAAATATAAGGGGTTAAACATGATAAAAATATGGAGAGAATTAGTAGAATAAACACAGTTAGATGCTGAACATAACAGAAATCTTAAGAAATAAATAAAAATGTGGTATAGCAAAATATTTAGGTGAATATAATAGAAATGTGGGGAGAAAAAGAAGATAAACAATGTAATCAGCAAAACATAACAGAAAAATAGGGAGGAACTGGGCACAATTATGTGATTAGGTGAGCATAATAGAAATATGAAGAGAAGTAATAGCACAACAAAGGTGGACGTAACAGAAATGTGGTAAAAAACAGTGGCACAATAACGTGATTAGGTAAGCTGTATAGAAATGTGGACACTGTGGCATAAACAAGTTATTAGGTGAACATAACAAAAAATATAGGGAGAAATTGTGGTACAATAATGTGACTAGGTGAGCATAATAGGATATGTGGGGGTAGATGCAGTAGATCACAACGGTTATAATGTGAATATATAAGGGTAAGTCAGTAGGTCACAAAATAGTGCGTAAAAACAACTATACGACATGCAAACTTAAAAACCATGTATTATTGTACGTACATCTCTAAATTCTCCATGTAACTTCCGTGAATACTGATGCATTTGCCCCAGATTTTATCAGCCCCCCCCCCCCCCCCCCCCCCCCCCACCCCTTAAGTACATCACAGAAATTTTTGGGTTGCTGCCTTAGCCCTGATCATTCCCCACATTCAATTATTTTTTTTGTCATCAGCCAAATCATTTGCTGACAACTGTGCACCATTTCATTATGAATATTCTAGGCAGTAAGTCTTCAGGTTTCTCCCCCCCCCCCCCCCCCCCCCCCCAAAAAAAAAACAACTCACAACATGAGGTTTTTTGGTGGTGCAATCTTTAAGTATGGCTGATATTTTCCACACCACATGCACATGAATCTTTGTATGCGTATGTGCATATATAAGCAGCAATTATCCCCCCCCCCCCCCACACACACACACATTGACATCAAGTTTGATGTATATGCCACATAATGACACCCTTAAACATCCATTTCTCAACAGTATTATATCATATTGTGACTTAATGACATACTCTTAAAAGAAATATAGGCAGAAACTGTGGCATATACAAGTGATTAAGTGCGCATACTAGAAATGTGGGAAGATACGGTAGCTTAAAACAGTAATTAAATGATAATAACAGAGATATGAGAGGAAACAATAAGTTCTATTTTATATTTGTGCGTCTTACAAGTAAGGGCACCACAAGAAACGAGCTACATTTTCAGGAGCACTGAACATAAAATTACATATTAACCATGATAATGAGACAGCTAATAAATATGAATTTGTAAATTATACTGAAAACGTGCAGTTTCTATAACTATGCTGGTAATGTCATAAGCATGGTTAGACACGGGTCTTGAGCCTGAGAAATTAAGGCTAGTGCAGCCGCAGCGAACTGTGCTAGTTAGCATTTTCTTTTTGCCCCCGACAGAAAAAAAAAATCCACACCTTACTGGGGATTTGAACCCGGGTCTCCTGAAGGAGAAACCGGTGTTCTTGGCCACTCGGCCAACCGTTCCTCGCTGACATTTTTAGCCAGTCAAAAGACAGCAACAAAATTTCCCACTTTAATATTTATCAAATGATCAGCATAATGAAAATGTAGCATTTCTTATATCTAACTTGAAAAACAACCCTAATAAAGAATCTTTGTTTGAATACATAATTCACTGCTATGTGCAATGAAATGTATAATCACATGAATAGCAATTACAAGACAAAGGAAACTAATAACTTGAAGTAAAGACATTTATAAATCTAATTTCGCAGCGGGTTGAACAACAAAACATTCATGGGGTGGCAGTGAGGAAATCATTGTACAGTTTTGAACAAAGTGAATCATAGGCATTTTCCAGCTACCACACTTAACATGAAACTGTGGAGTTCAAAAAGTCAATAAAACAGCCAGCAAAACAATGAGTTATTGCAGTTTCTAAACAATAAGCATGCAGTTGTCTACAGAACTGGTATCATAGGAGGGACCATTCTGACCACACTATGAAAGCTAGCCAGCTCCTAGTGTTGACAGGAAGCTCAAACGGATTTAAGGAAGAAAAAGAAAAAAAGAAAGGAAAAAGAAAGAAAAAAAATGTCTCTCCCCCAGGGTCGTCAGACCTGGGGCTGAGAGAATTCAGCCTACCTGTACAGAGCCCCCATGCCTGTTAGACGCTAGGTTGTCTCCCAGATATGTGTGACGAGGCTGCTCGCCCCAGGCAGGGTGACCCCTTTGGTTTGAACTTGCCTGAAAAGGCAAATCAGCATGATTAGGTTACACACACACAAGACACCAGGACAGCCACAGAGACAGGGTGGCGGAGAGAAAGAGCGGCCAGACATCAGACGTCCCTCCTGTCATTAAGGTGGGTTAAATATCGGCCAGGCACTATTTACTATAGATCCATGCTGCAAGTTGACAAGCAAATACAGGAGACAAACTAATCTCTAAGTAGACAGCAACTTCCTGGTATCTGCTCTATGTTAACACACAAAGGGTCTCAGTCTTATGCAGTTAAATTAGGAAGGGCTGTGTTAAAGACATCAGCATGTAATGTTAAGTTCACTTGTTATGTAGCAGTATTACTTACAATGCAGCAATTAATGTCTTATAAGAAAATGCATGAAATTCTATGAACCACAAGTTTTAGACTATTGCCATCATGCAATTACCCCTCTGAGACCTACCAATCCTACACTATGCAAATTAAGCACCTTACTGAAATAAGTCCTCCAACAAACAAACAAAAAATAACAAATATATAAGTAAAGATATTCTCCACAGTGTCAACAAATGTGCTAAAATTCTATTTAAACCATATTTACAAAATCTCTAGATTATAAAACTACTCAAAACCATTGTGATAACTATAATCCTCTGTATCTTTCTCTAAAAGTACCACAGAGTTTGGGAAATGCAACTACCGTCCCATAACTGACTGAAAGAACACTTCAGCTGTCAGAGCAGCTGGCAAAACATTAAACCAATTTGAGGTGCAAAGGCGTAAGACAGGCTAAAATCTTTTCCCATACCCATTCAACATCTTTTCAGAAAATGCAATGAGAAATGTTGAAAAAAAAATGATGAAACCAGTTCCATTCATAATTAGTGGAATCCAATTCCAAAATTAAGATACACAGATGACACAGTCCTTTCAAATAGTGCTAAGAAATTAGAAGAGTTAATCCAGTCTTTCAAAGGACACAGAAAAGATTAAAAAGTTTTTCTGTATATAACCCTTAATAAAAAGCTTAAATCAGATGCTAGTTTTCTCCTGAAAGAGCCCTCATCTGAATCAAATCTACCTAGTCACTACACACAAAAATAACCTTATACCATATAATTTTACTTCTATTATAACCAACCCCCTAAGATATTTTCATTCTCTGCCATCTACCTTCTCTCATGCCATTCAAAGAAGAACTTCACTTTTAAATATTATTTATATCTTAAGCACAGTGTTAGAAGATGCCATAATCAGAATGATGTTCATAAAAACAAAACCTCTCAGGACTGGCAGATCTGACTCCTATGACACCCAATAGGAACAGTTAATGCTCCTTCATACATTATTAATGAAGAAACATTACAGTAATGAAACAACAAGCTATACATATAATACATTTCCCATGCAGGAGAAGTATTTCCTGTGTAAAGTATTATATTAAAGAGACAGACTACCAAAGAGACTCCCAATGACCATTTCATTAATATGTGAAAAAGTGCAAGTCAACGGAAGATTTCAGGGGGAAAAGATTTTTTTAAAAAAAAGCAATGCTATATGGGAAATCTTGGTACAATTGTAGAAGCCATAAAAAAGAGACATCAAGATTGTTTTTTTAATAAATGGTGCTACTGATTATATGGGCATTCTGAATTTGATTAGATTATTTTCATTTATGAAATCTGATTCTAGTTTTTAAAGAAATGCTTACTATTGACACATCAATTTGTGTATGTTTGTCTATGTTATTATTACAATACTGTTAATTTACAGTGAGTAAAACAAACTGCTGCCTATCTAATCTAATGCAAACAAACAGATTGTACCCACTATTCAAAACCTCATTGGAGGTATTTTTCAACAAATGTAATTCATTTGTTGTTCGTTTTTTATACAACAAATGTCTTTTTCTTTCATCCTCATTAACCAACAAAAGTCAGTTTATTGACTAAGTCAACATCATGCCTAGTCCAGTTGAAAAGCTTCACAGGCAGTTTTCAATGTAGACTAACTTTTCTTAATAATCAAGTCAAACCAGACTATCCTTCCTTCTTAATGTTGCAATGTTTATCAATAATCATTTTTGAAATCATTTGTCCCTCCAGCCTTCTTTTTCCTCTGCCCTTTATCCCTTATTTGTGTACAGACCCTCAACTAACTCATATCAAGCCATCCTGTTACTTTCTCTTTCAGCTCCCTCCATGTCCCCCTCATACTATTCACTGTCTCAAATTCTCATCTCTGTGTGTTTTTGGTCTCATTCTATTTCATTTGAGCTGTGGATTCAACTGTAGGGACTTCCTAGTTATACTATTATTAGGATTTCTCAATATATCGATCACAAGTGTCTCTCCTTCACCTCTTGAATCACTGGATTCTATCTAGTTCTCTAGAAAAGTACTATCATACCATTTTAGTTCTATTCTGCATAGACACCTGTTAATAAATATTAATTTGTAATTTTTTAGTAGAGGTTCTTTGCTGCAGATACAATCCGTCTCCATTCGTCTCTCTGGTTGACCTTCTCTTGCCAGTCGTTGATTCCAAGTGCTTGTAGGTCTGTATATATTATCTCTCCACCATCTTCTTGGTCTACCTCGGGGTCTACGGTCATTTATTTCCTGAGTGTAAGCGAGTTTTGTTTCCCTATTATCTTCCATTCTTTCTATATGTCCCAGCCATTGTAGTCTATTAGCCTTCATGATACCAGTGATTCTTCTTCTTCTTCAGCTTTCCGAGCCATTGAGGTTCTTTGCTGCAAATACAATCCGTCTCCATTCGTCTCTCTGGTGGACCTTCTCTTGCCAGTCGTTGATTCCAAGTGCTTGTAGGTCTGTACATGTATTATCTCTCCACCGTCTTCTTGGTCTACCTCGGGGTCTATGGTCATTTATTTCCTGAGTGTAAGCGAGTTTTGTTTCCCTATTATCTTCCATTCTTTCTATATGCCCCAGCCATTGTAGTCTATTAGCCTTCATGATAGCAGTCATTAGCGGGGACTTAAACAGATCATAAATGTCTTTGTTGCTTCTTCTTTTCCACTCTCCACATTTGTGTATCCCTAATGGGTCCAAAGATGCGTCTTAAAACTTTCCTAGTGCCTTCCATATTCTTATTTTAATATCACTCTCTGTGACCCCATCTTCCTGCCTTCTTCTTCTTCTTATCGTCCTTGCCATGTCGTGTTGGTGGTCATGTTTGTCCATAGCCCTGTCTTGTGTGCTGCCAATCATTTCTGATACTGACGTTCCTCTATGCCTTGATGTCGAACTGTCCAGCATCTTCTCTCATGGTCTCCTCCTGTCCCTCTTCCCATTGTGATAACATACTCCAGCTTTTCTCTTCAATTGACATGCCCAAAGATTGTGGACTGTCTTCTTCTGATGTGATTAACCAGTTCTCTTTGTGAGTTAACTTCTTTCAAGATATCTTCATTGCTCTTTCTATCTGTCTAATGGTGTTCACATCATTCTTGTACATAATCACATCTCCAAAGGCTATTATTATTAGCTATTATTAGTGTTGGAACTCTTCGCTGGCTGCTGAGGATGGTGACGGAGCGCTTATGGGAATGTCCCGAATGCTGTGATGTCGGTTCCTAAATCAATCAATCAATCTCCAAAGGCTCCACATAATTCCTCACTTGTCTGCTAATTGTCCATGATTCACTTCCATACATCAGGATTGACCCAATATATCTCTTTAGAACTCTTTTTGCTCATCTCGACTGACAAAGATAAACTGCAGAGAACATTCTCCATCTTGTGAAATGTTACTTTTGCTTAAGCTATTCTACATTTAACTTCTTTAATACATCTGCTAATATTAAAGTGCCCAAATAATTAAATACATAGATGTGTTTCAGATTGGTTTAATGCACTCTGATATTGCACTTGGGTTTACCATTTTACTTACTTTAATAGCCATTGCTTCTGTTTTTCTGACAAAGTCCTTTGTGTTGACTTTCTATTGCCTTTAATAATATATATCTTCGTCTGTCAAACTACTTTTCCTTACTATTTACCAGTTAAACCCATGTCATTTACATATGTAACTTCTTAAAGTTATACTATTTTATCAATAATTATGTCACAGCACTTATACTTCCTGCAGAACATGAATATCATTGATATGATATGATAAAACCACTTATACAGTCTACATATCAAATCATGTATACTTCCTACAGAACATGAATATCATTGATATGATTCCTAGACCTACACTATTCAATGTTGTTAGTTTAGGAAATAACATCCAAATTATTTCTGACATTTCTACTTTTGGTCAGTAACATTCTATTACCCAGTGTCTCTTACCTTCTAATATATGTTACTAACTGTTAACATCACTCATTTTTTTTCCACACGTTATTTAAAAATCAGATGTAATAAATGGAACTATTGTTTCCTTTAAAGAATTCCTTGCTTTTAATACCACTTGTATTATTGTTAGGGATAAATATTAAATGATGTTTTCAAGCTTTTGATAGCAAATGTATATGTATTTTGAATGCACTTCAAATAAACTAATAAATACATATTTTATAAATTCATATCCTAATATGCTTTGTTAGTCGATCATAAATAAAGCTTCTTATATGGAATCATATTGTGCTAAATGGGAAATAAATAATCAAACAAAAGTAACCAAATTTTCCCAGCATTTATTTTGTAGGTGAAAACATTAACAGAGTAGCACAAAAACATGTGCTTCTAGAAATCTGAGTTGGCTACAATACTGAAGAGACAGATGTTACAGGAAGTGCGGGATTATGTAAATGTTTAACTAGCATATGCAGACAAAACAAAATATAGACTACCTTCTGGGTTGGAGGCCTCTCCCTGCCGGCAGTACCATCTCGCTGTGGATATACACTTTCAACAACGCTCTGCGGTGTGGACTGTGCAAGTGAAGGTAAACAAATGAAAGAATATAGATGAGAAATCTGATTAGTTTACTCCAGACCTGTACTGGCCTAGTCTGCTTTCTTGTGGCAAGTATATGCTTCACCAAACCATAAACTCAATACTGAATAGATCAAATCCATGAATCAACGTGTTGAATTATTTGCTTTAATGTTTCATGTCTTATACAACAGTTTTACCCCACACCCACATTACTTGTAATCACATTATAAAAACTAATGAATAGTTCAATATTTAGCTAACAAATTTAGTCATTAACACTAAAAATGTGAATGTGTCATTAAGGAAATTAATGTGTACATAACACATGTAAATGTAAACTTCATTCTGCAAAGCCTCTGGATCAAAAGTGTGAACAAACTCAAACAAACTAACCAGAAACAAATAATCAAAACACTAAAGCAGAAACTGAAATGTTTGAGAGAAGTAGTGAAGAAATACTAACCACCTGTCTTCCGACCCAGTCAAATTGCCAGTCACATTCATAAGTCATTTTTTCCATGAGATCAGTAAAAAGTCTACGTAGATAGTCATAATCGGGCGTTTCGAAAAAGTCCAACTTTCGAACATAGCGTAAGTATGTTGCTAGTTCTTCTGGAACAAGAAAAATGAGATAATAATAACATTTATTAGTAGGTAAATAATACGTTCAAGACTTGAAAAGTGTTCATTCATAAGTCAGCAATGAGATCTGGGAAGATGGATATTCCCAGACAGCAGAGTTGTGGCAAAATTTGTCTATTTTTTTCAAGGGGTTTTCTCAAGATAATATGGTCCTTTTTTTTAAAAGATGCATCAGTGCATGTGACATATAGAGATCTTGAAGCCTGTTTGTCTTTGTCTCACAAATTACAGAGACAGGGATAGAAAGTCAGGGTGAAAGATAAAGAGATGTGTGAGTGTGTGTGTGTGTGTTTATGAATGAGAGACAGGAGGGAGGGAGGGAGGGAGAGAGGAGAGAGAGAGAGAGAGAGAGAGAGAGAGAGAGAGAGAGAGAGAGAGAGAGAGAGAGAGAGAGAGAGAGAGAGAGAGAGACAGACAGACAGACAGACAGACAGACAGAATAAATATGTTTAACTCACAAGATTTCTTTTGGCCACAAATTAATCTTTTGTTTCTAATGTATTTTTGACTAGGCATTACAAATTCAAATATACAGAAATAAGACGGTAGTAGCAAAGTGTGGTGATGAATTATGCTAATTTTTTTTCCACAATAATAAAAAAAAAAAAAATTATGTTCCTAATTCTGCACGCTCATCATTCCCATCTGCATTAGATGCTTAGTTTCATGATCAAAAGCAGTTCAATGTTGGCACACTATTCATACAGAGGGGTCCTTCTCTTCCACATGTCACTATACTCAACACATGCTCAACAGCTATAACTGTATATTGCTGACACATTTTTGCTCAGATGGATAAACGAAACAATCCCTAATTTGACTACTGGCACATGGCCGTCTTGAGAGACGAGTTCACAGTGGGCTTCAATGTTATACACCTCTCCATAGCACAAAGCCTGGGTTGAATTATGGAGACCATATGTTGCCCATTCAGCATGATCCCTCTCTTGGCCTGCCTAGTTTAATTCAGAGGAAAGGTAACACCAATACATCTGGAACAAGACAAGCTGCGGAAGCTGCCTGATAAGCAAAGCAATGCTCTAAATGTCCGCTTGTTGGAGCTTTGATTCTAGACCAGTTGAAAATTACTCCCCCGCAGAGCATTAAACTCTGGTCTCCCACTATACACTCAAAACTAAAATCATCTGGGAAAATTAACAAATACCTGAAGAAGTTGGACGTGTTGGTCAAAAAGTGCAAAAATCGCAGCTCTGCTATAAACAGGTTTAACGCAATTAAGTCCAAAACAACATCCCAGAAAAACACAGAAGAAGAAAAAGCTAAAATCACTATAATAAACCAGATCTCATATAAAACTAATATCATCAACAGTAAGAAGAAGAACGGAGAAGAACGTTGCCATGTGTTCAGAAAGCTCGACATGATAATGTTGCTTGCCTGCCAAAATGCAACCAATTGATCCCCACTTTTCAAGTCAAACAATAAGTGAACAATACGGGTATATAGGATACAGTTGCCATGTGCTCAGAGAACTAGACATGATAATGCTGCTTGCCTGCCAGAATGCAACCAATTGATCCCTACTCTTCAAGTCAAACAATAAGTGAACAATACGGGTATATAGGATACAGTTGCCATGTGTTCAGAGAGCTAGACATAATAATGCTGCTTGCCTGCCATAATGCAACCAATTGATCCCTACTCTTCAAGTCAAACAATAAGTGAACAATACGGGTATATAGGATACAGTTGCCATGTGTTCAGAGAGCTCGACATGATAATGCTGCTTGCCTGCTAGAATGCAACCAATTAATCCCCACTTTTCAAGTCAAACAATAACTACGGGTCTAGCACAATACCCCCAATGTGCGTTAAGAAATGTAAAAGGGTCCCTTACTTATTCACTATTCCAGAAGTGAGCTATTCAAATTTATGAGGTTCTGTTTAAACAATGATTATGTCTTGTGCAATTCTTTTACTGTAAAAGCAAAGCAGTCGCATGAAACAAAACAACAGGACAACATGATGGATTTGAATTAATTAAGAAAGACATCAGAGCAACATACAGAATTTGAATCCATTAACCAAAGTACCAGGCCTGAACACAAAAATGAAATTCCTTAACCATCTCATCTCATCCCTCTTGTACCTTGCGGTATCGAGGTGAAACATGAAGAATAAATAGTGGGGCAGTGCCCATTTATGGGTATCTTATCTTATATCGAGATTCCCATGGACTCTGTTATTCCCTGTGTCCATATTTTATGTGGTCAGCCTCTTCATCTGCTTCCATATGGTCTGTACATCATTGCTTATAGTAGTGTACTGTTAGTTGGTAGTCTAGTTATATGGCCAAACCATTTAACTTGCTGTTTTCTGATGAAATCTAGCATTGCTAGAATCCATTAACCCCCAGGAAGGATAAACCGGTCAACAAATGCCCACAGAAGTCAGATGTGTCTGCCTAAAAGCACAGTATCGCAGCTCGCTGTAAACAGGCACAATGCAATCACATCCAAAAAATTACTCAGGATGAATGCAGAGGAAGAATAACCCATTAACCAAACAGAAAATTACATTAACCTTCTCTCTGCGAAGCTTCACAGCAAAAGCAGTAGGACAAAAGAAAGAACCAAAGCATAAACTAAATTCTTTCACCAAGGCACTATAGCAAAACACGACTATGAATTCATTAACCAAAGCATCAGAGCAAATTGTAGACTTGTAATCCATTAACCGGCCGGTCTCCGTGGCGAAGGGCTTACAGACGTGGTTCGTAATCCCGTATACCCACGTTTGAAACACAGCTGTGCGCAATTTGGTAGCAGACTGGGTTGTGTTGGTATCGGCGCCAGTCATTCAGAAAGCAATGGCAAACTACTGAACGTAAACTTGCCAAGAGATCACAGCAGCAGAAATGCTGGTGTTGATTGAAATGTCCTGTGAAAAGGATATTTAAAAAAAAACAAAAAACATCCATTAACCAGCATAAAATACAGAATTTGAATCCATTAGTCAAGACAGCAAAGCAAAATACAGAATTTGAATCAATTAGGTAAGACACCAAAGCAAAATACAGAATTTGAATCGATTAGCCAAAACACCAGCACAAAAAAACAGTATATGAATCCATTAGCCAAGGCAACAAGAAAAAATATGAAATTTTAATCCATTAACACAGGCATCAGAGCAAATACTGAATATACCTTCATTAACAAAGGCATAATTCCAACCTCTAAAAATAAACATTTAGAGGTGTGTTTAGGATGCATCGTACCAATATGTCCACTCACCTGGAAAGTTCTCACAAAGCACCTCAATGGGCGTGGCTCGTTTAGTGTCTCCTATTTTCTGATATCTTTCTTTCAGCGTATCGGCTTTTAAACCCTGCCAGGGCAAACTACCACGTAGAAAGTACATGAACATATGACCCAGAGCTTCCAGGTCATCTCTCCGACTTTGTTCTGTGAAAGAAAAAAAAAAGAAGAAAAGAAAACATGGTTTACAGAGCTGGGAATTGACACGAGAATTAATACATGCGACTACCTCATTGATGATACTCCTCAGAGCAACCTTAAGTACGATAGTAAAGATAATTTCTAGCATATAGTGTAAAACAAAGGAGTGCCTGTTTATGGGCTTCATAATCTTCATATATGAAGCCCATAAACGGGCACTCTCCCACTGTTTATGCTTAACATCGACACTGCAATGTACAAGATGAACAAGATGAGATTGTAAAAAGGAATAAAATGACCAAACAACTCACTTCTATTGGTGGTCATTTTACAAGGGTTACAGCTGGTACAGTGGTTAGTACGCCTTGTTACAAAGACAGTGATCTAGGTTCAATTCACAATAGTGGTGGGGTTCATTACACACTAGTAGGATTTTGGGGTGGATCCAGCCATTACAAAAGAGCACTGGATAATTATCAGAAATGTCTTGGGAGTCTCCGTGGTGAAGTGGTCAAGGTGTATGTCTTGAGCTCCGAAGGTTGTGGGTTCGATTCCGGGCCGTGTCCTTCGGTTCACGAGTGCATTTTTTCCCCGGAGACTCCTAAGGGTCGTCGCTGGAGCTATGGAGTTTGTATTTTGTGCGACGCTATCCGTGCTGCGGAAAGAGACTGAGCCATATGAGATCAAACCCGGTGCAATGAACTCGACCCTGTCGACTTTTAAGCGACTTTAAACGAATGGATATCTTTTTACAGAAATGT
Organism: Cepaea nemoralis; assembly: GCA_014155875.1. Lineage (NCBI taxonomy): Eukaryota > Metazoa > Mollusca > Gastropoda > Stylommatophora > Helicidae > Cepaea > Cepaea nemoralis. The sequence goes on along the minus strand of JACEFZ010004005.1, from coordinate 17,533 downwards.
CTTGGAAGGAATGGGGGTAAAGAAAAGAACATCATCTCAAATGGCTATGCTAAAACCCTAGTAAGAGGGGGCTTCAAATCAAAACCTTAAAAGTGTGATAGAAATTACAACAACCATGCCATTGTCTTGTAACTTGTCAATATTGTTGTTAAGGATGTCAAGAGTGTTTAGCAGTGACATCATGGTACAGACGAACACTGTGATGTTCATAAAGACAGTTTCATGAGGCCGCCTCACTGTTGACATGCACCAAAGAGGAGCAGCATTCTGTTATTCGTTTTTTTTTTTTAAAAATCAGTGAAGGGGTGAACCCTTTAAAATGCATCAGAGAATGAAGGTCCAGTATGGTGATGCATGTCTGTCAGTTCAGGAAGTTTCACAACTTTTCGGTCCAATGAAGACGTACACCAGGAGGTGTGTGAGTGGTTAAACATGCGACCAAGAGGAATTTTTTTTTCTACAGGAATCCAAGTACTTTATCAGCTCTGGATGACTTGCACTGAACGCAGTGGTGACTATATAAAAAAATGATACATTTATTCTCTACTTTTTTAGAATATATTCACACAAAAAATACACACAAAACATTAAGGTTTTCATTTTAAGCCCTCTAGTATATGTGGAAAGTAACGTGCCACATCTCTATGGCAGTAGCTGGCATGAGATTACCTTCCCATTTAATCCATTTTACATGACCAGGCTGACCTGGCTGTTAAATACAGTGGGATTCAATGATCAATTACTTGCTAGAGCTGGTGTTCTGTTTGATCTTATAGCAAAAGTAGGTTACAATGTTAAAGGCAAGAGGTTAAACATTGAAGGCGAGAGAATAAGACTTCATTGCACTAGGTTTTACCCCAATCTGACTCAATCTCTCTCCGCAGAACAGCAAGCCGTCTGCCAAGAGCACAGCACAAACTCTTATTTCCAATAAGGACCCTGAGGGGTTTTAGAAAAGATTGCACTTGTATTTTGAACGGTACAGTCCTCAAACAAACCCAAGACTTTTCATGGGGAGGGCTGACAGACGGCTTGACCATAGAACAACCTCCCCCCCCCCCCTTCCCCCCAAAGAGTGAAACAACAGTGCTCCATGGTGGCAGGTGGTGAAGTCTCTGACGGATACAGTAAGGTGGAGGATTTTATGGTGTCTTCTGAGCATGAATATCCTGATTTGCTCATTTCTGTCAAAATAGTATTATATTGAGAAGTCAATGTGCAAGTGTGCGTGTCTGTGTGCGCATAGATGTGAATGCCCATGTGTGTGCGTGTGTGACTGCTGCCGAGCTAATACTGGAAACCAAATTAGCACACATTTTGTGTTCATTCGGATTCATTTCTGTAAAACTGAATCCCAAAATCAAATAGAGCTAATTGATGTATCAACAGCTGTAAAGACAGAGGACGGACAGAGTTATCGAGAGAATTTGAAATGAAGACAGCAAGAAAGGAAGCACAATACAAACAAATGGTACTCACCTTTACCCAGATGTGTGTTAATGCTCATGTACCGCGCAGTACCCGTCAAGCTCTTGTGCTCTCGGTATGGAATATGTTTGTGAGTTTCTGGGTCGATGTACTCCTTGGCTAAACCAAAGTCTATGATGTGAATGATGTGCTGCTTTTTGGTCGACTGTCTGCCTATGAGGAAGTTCTCCGGCTTCACGTCCCTGTATATCAAGTGCTTGGAGTGGACATACTCCATGCGTGATATCTGAAATAGCCAGCTTCAAATCATACTTCTGCAGCAGACATTATGAATAAGAAACACAGGAATCAGAAAATACTTTAGTTAGTTAGTTAGTTAGTTAGTTAGTTAGTTAGTTAGTTAGTTGACAGATCACCCTCTTTGCACATCAAACAACTCAGTCCATAAGTGCTTGGATCCCCTCCTAAGTAAATCCTGCAGTGTGTAGCAGCTAATGACACCAGTTGACCAACTTGCAAATTCTTTATAATACTGCTGTCATTACGATGTGCAGCCCTTTTTATTTTTGTTAATTTCTGTGTCTAAAGTTCCCACTTTATACTACTTTTTTTTCAAAATGTGGTTTGTCATCATTGTACTTTCTTTTAGATCTCACTTCCAATTTGCTCTGTTTTCATTAAATAGTTCTTTTGTTGTGTTTTTGTAGAAGTTAATTCACATCAAAATGCTTGGAAGTCAGTCTAGGGCTGTGTACATTTTGACAACTTATTTGTGGTGCTGCTGGCACATGCAGTGGGCCAAGATAAGAATGTAGCCGCCAGCATTCTACAGTCTAAAAAAAAAAAATGGCCATTTTGTTTTGTCAGCACAATTATATCAGTTTGCTATCACACAGACACATCACACCAGATCCTGTTCAGTAACTTATGCTGTGAAGGTTTCCATTTTTGTATAACTCCTATGTTATTTGCCTTTATCAGTTCAATTTTTTTAAAGAGTTCTTTTACTATCATTTTGTTTTGCAGTCATTATGTCATATCAACTGAGCTTTTCCGTGCAGCTCCATTTGTGAAGTGTAATAACTACCTTTATCAGTTAAACTGATGTCATGAAAACTGAACGTATAATCTTGCATGAAGTATCGCCCATCCACTTTTGTGTGCAGTTGCTTTTGTTTGTTTTTTTAAATTGGTGTTGTGCTTTTCATTTTGGAAGTGGTTTTATGTCTATGTTTTTAATCAGTAAATAAATATTGATCCAGTTAGATATATCTACAACGGCTGATGTCATTTCAGCCACTCATGTCATTCTTAGCCACTCATGTCATTTTTAGCCACCCGTGTGCCATATAGCTAGTGCCCGACAATCACGTCACAGAAATACCAGGGCGGGCGGTAACTATATTATTGAATGTAATATTAATGTTAGCCCTTACAAAACCGTTTTAAAAGTGATTGTTTCTGACTTACTTTATATGTCCTTTAATCACCTTCTTTCTATCCTCTAGGTCCATTTCTCGCCGCTTCTGAATTCTGACTAATTTTTACTTCAGTCGGTTCATTCGTCCTTAATGTCATCCCACATGAGTCCGTTATAATCTCTTCTCTAAACTCATATTCCAGCCACTTTGTCCATGTAAAACTGTTGATTCGCCAGTTTGAATGTCCTGATAGTTTCAAGCACAGCCTACCGTTCGAAAACTCCACAAAGTCTGTTTGTTGTTAAATGACGTCAGCGTGACGTTTTCTCTGTTGACAACTTGTCTCCTAGTTTCTCTGAGCTTTTGGCTTCTAGGATTCTCCACGTACTTTCTGTGACGTAATTGTCAGGCACTAGCTATATGGCAGTATGTCATTCTTAGCCACTTGTGTCATTCTTAGCCACTCGTGTCATTCTTAGCCACTCATGTCATTCTTAGCCACTCATGTCCATCTTAGCCACTCATGTCATTCTTAGCCACACATGTCATTCTTAGCCACTCATGTCATTCTTAGCCACTCATGTCATTCTTAGCCACTCATGTCATTCTTAGCCACTCATGTCATTCTTAGCCACTCATGTCATTCTTAGCCACTCATATCATTCTTAGCCACTCATATCATTCTTAGCCACTCATATCATTCTTAGCCACTTATGTCCATCTTAGCCACTTATGTCCATCTTAGCCACTCATGTCCATCTTAGCCACTCATGTCATTCTTAGCCACTTATGTCATTCTTAGCCACTTATGTCATTCTTAGCCACTCATGTCATTCTTAGCCACTCATGTCATTCTTAGCCACTCATGTCATTCTTAGCCACTCATGTCATTCTTAGCCATTGATGTCATTCTTAGCCACTCATGTCATTCTTAGCCACTCATGTCATTCTTAGCCACTCATGTCCATCTTAGCCACTCATGTCCATCTTAGCCACTCATGTAATTCTTAGCCACTCATGTCCATCTTAGCCACTCATGTCATTCTTAGCCACTCATGTCATTCTTAGCCACTCATGTCATTCTTAGAGACTCATGTCATTCTTAGCCACTCATGTCATTCTTAGCCACTCATGTCCATCTTAGCCACTCATGTCATTCTTAGCCACTCATGTCATTCTTAGCCACTCATGTCATTCTTAGCCACTCATGTCATTCTTAGCCACATATGTCATTCTTAGCCACTCATGTCATTTTTAGCCACACATGTCATTCTTAGCCACTCATGTCATTCTTAGCCACTTATGTCCATCTTAGCCACACATGTCCATCTTAGCCACACATGTCCATCTTAGCCACTCATATCATTCTTAGCCACTTATGTCCATCTTAGCCACTTATGTCCATCTTAGCCACTCATGTCATTCTTAGCCACTCATGTCATTCTTAGCCACTCATGTCATTCTTAGCCACTCATGTCATTCTTAGCCACTCATGTCATTCTTAGCCACTCATGTCCATCTTAGCCACTCATGTCATTCTTAGCCACTCATGTCATTCTTAGCCACTCATATGACTCTGAGCCACCCATTACATCGCCTCAGAAGAGAAGAATTCTCAAATATCAATGCTGGACGTTTGCCTCCACAAGTACCAGACTTTGTTGTCAAGAATTATTAAGAATTAACAAAGGAAAAGTTGCACCTAACAAAACATTACAATGACAACAAACTACACTGCAAACATTTAGAACTGGCAGCATTGTAAAGTGAGAACTAACCACAGTAAATGAAGAACACTGCCAACATTAGAACAATACAGTAAGGCAAAAAAATAACATACATTAAATGGAGAATTAACACTACCAAAGTGGAACTACCAATATAGTAAAGTGGGAATTAATAGAAAGAGAAACAACAATGTAGCAATGATGATAACTGGCGATATTTTAAAAAAAAAGTAATAATAATTACACAACAAAATAGAAACTAACAATATTTTAATAAACTGAGAAAAATAAACAAAGGAATATGAAAACTAACAATAACAGTCAAATAAGAAATATTAAAATGGTAAAATGAGAATAAAGAATGTGGTAAAATGAGAACAAACAAGGCACAAAACAAACTACAAAGTCAAGAAATAAACTGTGGTGTACAACTTTAACTATAAAGTCAAGAAATAAACCATGATATACAACTTTAACTACAAAGACAGGAAATAAAACAATGATAGACAACTTTAACTACAAAGCCAAGAAATAATTAGTTTAGTTTAGTCGTTGGATCAACATCACGGCACACGGTTTAACCCATAAGTGCTCCGATTTCCTCCTAACTCAAACCTGAGTTTGGAGAAACTCAGCTCAATGCACAGAGAAATAAGAAGAGCCAAGAAATAATACATGGATGTACAACTTTAACCACAAAGTCAAGAAATAACACCATGTTGCACAACTTACCAACTGAATAGCAATCATCAGCACAGTTTTCAGGGTGAATTTTCTATCACAGAGATCAAAGAGATCTTCTAGACTGGGTCCTAGAAGCTCTAGCACCAGGGCATTGTATTTTCCTACTGGACCAAAGTAGAACACATTTGGAACACCCTCTGTGGAGGAAACAAAACAAAGGATATTTAATTATGACTATACAATTATGATGTAAACCCCCTGAAGTGGATAGATTAGTTTTCCTCTTGTGTGTTTAACAGCCTATTTTCTGCTGGCAAAACCCATGGAAGAGAGGAGGAGAGAGGGCTGGGAGTGGGGAAAGGGAGAGGCAGAGAGGGAAAAGGAACAAGCCAGCAGCAAACAAACTTTAATTTCAGAGTGTCACAAACCAGGCATGCGGGCCCATTTTACATCAGCCCTTCCTAGCACTCATCTTTAGTACATCAATTGCCTATTGTGCATGTTACATCACATAGGAAAAAACACTGTCAAATGAATGTGTTAACATAAACAATACATATTATATTATGACACGCGCACACACACACATACTTACATACACACATCTATACATCTGAACGAGAGAGAGAGAGAGAGAGAGAGAGAGAGAGAGAGAGAGGGGGGGGGGGGGGAAGGGGGGGGGAAGGAGGGGGGGGGAAGGAGGGAAGGGAGGGAGCACATACTTAACTCTCAATCTGAGAAAATGTCACTACTCACACCTCCACCCCAAAACCAATGTGTTGAAGAGCTGCTCTGGCACACTGAGGGAGTTAAAAAGTTTACAACACTGAGCCCAGTTGCGGACACACAAATCCTTGAGCGGAACTGAGCACGTGAATTAGGGGAGGGGCGGTTGGAGGAGAGAGAGAGAGAGAGAGAGAGAGAGAGAGAGAGAGAGAGAGAGAGAGAGAGAGAGAGAGAGAGAGAGAGAGAGAGAGAGAGAGAGAGAGAGAGAGAGAAAATGACCAGGACTAGGCTAGAAATACACTCACCCGGAGTAAACAAGATCAGGTTACTCTGGTGGTAGGGCACCTGTAGTGGCTGCTATTGCTTTTAAAGATTGACATCAAGGGCAAACCCACAGATGCTGTCTCTGTGTCTGTGTATGTGACACAGCATGGGAACACCGTATTTCCACAGACCAGACAGAGGGCACTCAGTGGTTGGTGAGGTCACTATCACACCGGCCACATCAACCTTTTTAGCCACCTGGGAGCCCAGGTGAATTTTTATAATTTGAAACAAGCCCTGGTGCGGGTTTGAACCCAAGACCACCCTTGTAGCCAGCGAGCATCTAGCCGTTATGCTACTCTGAGTGGCACCTTGCCGTCTTGACAGACGATAGTTTGTAAAATGGAGTTGTACCTCTCCATAACATAAAGCCTGGACTGAATTTAGAGACCATGTGTTGTCCATGCAGCTTGATCCATCTCTTGCCCTGCCTAGTTTGCTCCAGAGGAAAGGTAACACCAATATGTCTGGAACAAGACAAGCTGCAGAAGCTGCCGGATCAGTCCACCTGTCAGAGCTTCCATCCTAGACCAGTTGTCGACCAAGACTTAGGGCCTGGTCTACCCTGCCATGACATGTAGTCTTTAGGTTGCATTTCCTCGTACTAAGGTAAGGCTTGTACTCTCCCAATTGCACCCCCCCCCCCCAGCCATTCGCACAATGTGGGGTGTCGGGTTTGGTGAGTGCTACCCAACATTCAACACTAACAGAAAGCAGGTAGTATCATCTACTGTCATATGGTAGGTCAGTCATAGCTTACTAAGACCTGACACACATGCTACTCTACTAGGTATAAATCCTGATCATTCCTATAACATACTAATTGCAAATGTGTCGGATTCACCTCCCCCACATGTCCTCCCGATGAAACCACACTTCAGGTTCTTGACAACACCCTTACAGTTTTCATGGAATGAAGTTGAGTAACATACATTTGTTGATCTTAAATGCAAAACTAACTACCGCTTTTATTAGAGACATTAACGTGGAGGTCTGAATGATAACACAGAAGAAGAACCACATTTAAATCCAAACTTCAGCATTTGTTAATATGTTGTTCAAGCTTTTGTCTTCAACCAGCAGTCGTTCAGTCTTCAAAATATCTCTCCTGACCATCATCGAGTGTTCTAACTATTCACTCTTCTAACTATTCACTAGTCAACAGACCTGCAAGCATTGTTACGTCATACTCCAGAATGATCCCACAGAATGTGCAAGTCCTTTTAAGACAGAAATGTATGTGCTTGGTACCAATTCATGCCACATTTGCCCATTGATTGCTCTGGTTCTGCTAATACTCAAGTACCAGGTAGCTACCTCAAAGCAACAGTAATCTCAGCCACCTCCGTCTTTATACTCAAGGTTGTGTGCCTGTAGGCTCAATTCTGCTAAGCAATCACCTCTCCACCGAGTCTAGCTGAGAAACCCAAACCAGATTTTTCTCTGCAATGCACAGAATTGTCAAGTGTAGATTGTGAATATGATGATCTGAAGTGAAGTTGCCATGTTCTAGTGTGTGATCATAGTTAGAATATTAAACTTATGTTGTGCACTGCATCAGCCTAGCCAGTGTAATGCATCTGCTGACATTACCTTCATCACATAGGGATGTTACATTATGTGGTTCCATCACCTCCCATAAATCACACAAGGAGAGACTAAACCCAGCACATGAACTCGCTAGCACCAGTGAAGATCACAAAGTGTTTGTGCATGATAATATTATTTCCTGTTCTGCGTTAAGTTTTCTATTACATTTTAAATGCAGCTGAATATTTGTGAATTTAACCTGTTAGAATTTTTAACAAAAGCAATGTACAGTAAGAGGCGGTTATCATTTGTTTGCTACTATAATGAGAAGGAAAAAACAGGAACATGTGACAAGTGGAAAGATTTTGTAGAGAGAAATAGTGGAAGACAGTGAGAGAAGATTTTTGACACTTATTTTCTTGGTAGGAAAAGATGTCATCACAAGAACTAATACATACTGTCAGAGATGGCAAATGGAGGAGCGGCTGGCCGAGTGGCTAGAACCCGACTCCCATTTGGGAGACCCGAGTTCGATCCCTCGGTAAGGTGTGGGATTTTTTTCTGTCGGGGGGGGGGAGATGATTCTAACCTGTCCAGTTCGCGGCGACTGCACTAGCCAGGTAGCCAGGCGGCCTTAATTCATCAGGCTCAAAGACCCCTCTGCCATACACCACAAGTTACTATGTTAGCAGTAAATGACAGTTTTTGACAGAGACGGCAAAATAATGATTGCCCAATGTCAGTCAGCAAGGTAGTTTATGATGATGTAATGTGCACTTTATCTATTTTTTCAGTCTCTTCTGAGAATGCTGGGCATTTAATCAATAACATACAGGTCAGAGGCTAGCACAACAACATCAGGTTCTGTATTGTGTAAAAACAATCGCCCACAACCAGCCTTACACCCAGTCCTTCTAGACTTAGAGGGTGGTCACCACAACTCCAAGCCACTCTTCCCACACAAGGAACACAGTGACACATGAAGAATTGTTTTGTGCAGTGCCTAACACCAGCCCCCCAGTCACATAATCCCCTAATAATGTCTGTACTATAAACTGCTGAGCTGTGTTATTCTACCCATGTCCTACCAGATAGCCTTAATGAGCCACCAGTCATAGCTTAGCTCATCTCATTAACTGGCTCAGTGCCTTCATAATGGACAACAAAATGGGAAGTCCAAAGCCTGCATGTAAGCTGTTTGATTTGATTGATGCAGGCAATATGCTCCACTCAGAGCTTTCACAGCGAAAGTTCACCTTGGCAGACAAAGATCAATAATTCAAAAGCCACTCTTACTGAGCAGGGGGTTGTTTTCTGTAACCAACGCTCGCTCACTGTAATCAACAAAACACAGCAGTCTCTTACTTCCTTTTGTCTGCCCCACAAACTCCACTTCACACGTAACTTACTCTTTCTCACACGCTATAAAACTATTTCATTCATATTTTTGCCTCTCTCTTTCCCCTGTCATTCTGTTACTCTACTCCATTCCAACTACCCCTCAACCTCTCCCTTCTCAAAACACATTTCTCTCTCTCCACCACCAACTCAAAATTCTTTCCTCCCTCAACAGTTCTATTCCACACATCCCCCCTCCCCTCTCCCCTTAAATCTCACTTAAACTATATCCTTCCCCTCAACTATAGTTCTCTCACTCAAGTCATCTTTTCCCCACTAACCTACTTTATCCATTCTATCCCCTGTCTATCTCATTCCTCTCCTTTTGTCTGAACTTTCTGTTCAATATTCACATTATAAATATTCCCAACTGCTTCATTTTATGAACACAATCTACACATTAGTGAACAACACACACAATTGTATTACACAATCAAACAATACTAGTTTACTTGCTCCAAAAAAAAAAAAACAATGCATGCTTTCAGGTTGTCCTTGTCACAGGTTTCACTTTTTCATTTCTTAATTGAACATTAATTTAAATTAAGCCACAAACAGCCTGAAAGGAATGTGTTACTGGCATAGCTATCTTGTGAAAGTCAAATAAAGGGAGTTGAGATGCGAAAAGGAAAGATGAGATGACCAAAGTGAACCTGAAACGTAACTATTATAGCTAACAAGAATCATCATCATCCAGTGCCTTGCCAGCTGGTGTAGACGACCATGCTTCTCCACAAATTGCAATCTCCTACGACATGGTTCAATTCATGACATGTATCAATTCATGCGTTGACTCCCTTCAGTGCCATGACACAGGACCATCAAGAATGTTCTCACGCTGTCTCTCTCTATCTCACTTTCCACAAATATTTCCAGTTGTCACAACATGTTCCAGTCTTTGTCTTCTAATAATGTGGCCCAAATAAATGAAGACTTTGTCTGTCTGATGTTTGTAATAAGCAAGAATGCACAGCTTAAAACAATGCCTAGAAAATAAGATTAAGGTCCTCTTTAAGGAACATACAAGCATGATGTTGAACATGAAAGACAAGGTTTATTTTTACTTCCCTAGTTACTCCAAGTGCTAGGTGACGTGACAAAATCAGCGTGCCATCTGTACGCTTAAAACAGAACAGTCTGATCTATTGCTATATTTATTGTCAATTAGTAACCATCTATGTAGCTGCATTAGCATAGTGGCTAGTGCACTTGCCTGTTGGATCAGTGGTCCTACGTTCAAACCCCCATTCAAGGCAAGATTTGTGTGCGACAATATGGTTACAGGACTTCATCACACACCAAAAATATCACAGCCCCCAAAGCATGCTCACACGCGCTCCGTCTCCATCAGAAGATGTCGAAGGGCATTGATACTTAAAGTTGCTGTGGCCAGTTGGTTAAGAACCCCTATGGTAGGTATATTGCTATAGGGATGACTGGTTACCCTAATTGTTATCGTGCCTTTCCAAGAAATTCTTTAAAATGATTGACTACCCATATTATGTAAAGCAAAGAACCATTATACACATCTTTGGGTGTATTTGGTACATGGTGCTAGGTCCACACTTTAATAGCCCAACTGGCACAAGTGGTGATGTCAATATCACATCTGTGGTGACAATATGGTGCTATAGTCTGTCCAGAAATGAATGCCTTCATTCACGATCAATTATTTTGAAAACTGTCAGTTGCATCGTTGTGAAATTTTTCCTGCCGTCTTATATTTACCCCCACCCAAGGAATATGTCTTTGATAGGTCCAAAAGCAACTTAAATCATGGAAAGTGGCGACATTTCTTTGATGTTTTGGTGAAAGTGATTTCTCGCTAACAAACTTGTTTTACAGTAATTTCCCGCCAGTTTGGATGACGACACAAGGCTCTACGTGAGGCACTTGTCATAAGGCCAATCCCACGTCCCACGAGAAAATTAAGTATTCAGTGCTAATGTTTCCGTGTGAAGATGTAATACATTTAATAACATGCACTTCATCAAAGAATGATCAAATCAGTCAGAAAGCCACCAAAACCTGCTCAAGATGACTACCACATTATGGACAGACCAGAACAAGTCATTATTCTGCGCCTCAGAACAGGACACAATAGATTACGCAACCACATGTATACAACATTCAAGATTTGTGAAACAGCCATGTGCACATGTGGATTGGCATTGCAGATAGCAGAGCACATACTCCAAGACTGCCCAAAATATAACATATCTAGGCAAACCTTCTGGCCCAGAGCGACAACAGTGGAAGATAAACTCTATGGCTGTGTGAACTGAAAAAGACTGTTAGATTCATACAAGAGACAACATTGCAGTTATAGACATATTTCAAGCGAACGAAAGAAGAAGAAGATCTCTGTCCCGTAAATTATACACCACATATAAACAAACTTTGAAATCTGCTGTAAAATTCCCAGAACAATTTTTTTTTGGGGGGTGGGGGGGGTGGACCGGGGGGGGGGGGGGGGGGGGGGGGGGGGGGTTGGACATAATGATAAGGTTATATGCTAAATCTCATCATTTTCCCTCAGTTGGTTACTGAGATATGGAATTTTATATTGGGGCAGACAACAGTAAACAGACTATAGAACTATATTTGTGTAGACAAATCTGCATGTGGGTCATGTGGTCAATACCATGCCAACTGCCTTTACTTCCTGGTGGCCATGTTAGGCTGGCTTGATTTGGAAGCCCAAGTAACTTTAACAGCCTGACTGTATGCGAATCTGAACCCATGACAACCGGACCAGTGTTAGTCATTTCGTTACAACTCCCACCCATATTTTGAGGCTAGGTAAAGACCACACCACACCTTAAGAGCCCACAGCTTAGAGCTCACAACACCCCACAGCTTAGATGGAGCAATGCTCACAACACCCCACAGCTTACAGGGGTCACTGCTCACAAAACCCCACAGCTTAGATGGAGCAATGCCAACAACACCCCATAGTTTAGAGGGATCACTGCTAACACCAGTTTCCAGCTAGGAGCATCACCGTTCACAACACCCCTAAGCTCAGATTAGAGTAAGCACTACTTACAACACCCCCGAGCTTAGATTAAAGGGATCACTGCTTACAACACCCAATAGTTTACAGGGACTACTCACTGCTCACAACATCCCACAGTTTACAGGAATCACTCACTGCTCACAACAGCCCACAGTTTACAGGGATCACTCACTGCTTACAACATCCCACAGTTTACAGGGATCACTCACTGCTCACAACATCCCACAGTTTACAGGGATCACTCACTGCTCACAACATCCCACAGTTTACAGGGATCACTCACTGCTCACAACAGCCCACAGTTTACAGGGATCACTCACTGCTCACAACATCCCACAGTTTACAGGGATCACTCACTGCTCACAACATCCCACAGTTTACAGGGATCACTCACTGCTCACAACATCCCACAGTTTACAGGGATCACTCACTGCTCACAACATCCCAAAGTTTACAGGGATCACTCACAACAGCCCACAGTTTACAGGGATCACTCACTGCTCACAACATCCCACAGTTTACAGGGACCACCTCACTGCTCACAACAGCCCACAGTTTACAGGGATCACTGCTCACAACAGCCCACAGTTTACAGGGATCACTCACTGCTTCACAAATCCCCCCAGTTTACAGGGTATCACTCACTGCTCACAACAGCCCACAGTTTACAGGGATCACATGATCACAACAGCCCCACAGCTTACAGGGATCACTGCTTCACAACAGCCCACAGTTTACAGGGACACTCACTGCTCACAACATCCACAGTTTACAGGGATCACTCACTGCTCACAACAGCCCACAGTTTACAGGGACACTCCACTGCTTCACAACAGCCCACAGTTACAGGATCACTCACTGCTCACAAACAGCCCACAGATTACAGGATCACTCACTGCTCACAACAGCCCACAGTTTACAGGGATCACTCACTGGCTAACAACAGTCCACAGTTTTACAGGGGCCACTCACTGCTAAACAGCCCACAGTTTACAGGGACCACTCATGCTCACAACAGCCCACAGTTTTACAGGGATCACACGATCACACACAGCCCACAGGTTTACAGGGATCACTGCTCACAACAGCCCACAGTTTACAGGGACCACTCACTGCTCACAACAGCCCACAGTTTACAGGGATCACAGATCACAACAGCCCACAGCTTACAGGGATCACTGCTCACAACAGCCCACAGTTTACAGGGACCACTCACTGCTCACAACAGCCCACAGTTTACAGGGATCACTCACTGCTCACAACATCCCACAGTTTACAGGGATCACTCACTGCTCACAACATCCCACAGTTTACAGGGATCACAGATCACAACATCCCACAGCTTACAGGGATCACTCACTGCTCACAACATCCCACAGTTTACAGGGATCACTCACTGCTCACAACAGCCCACAGTTTACAGGGATCACTGCTCACAACAGCCCACAGTTTACAGGGATCACTCACTGCTCACAACATCCCACAGTTTACAGGGATCACTCACTGCTCACAACAGCCCACAGTTTACAGGGATCACAGATCACAACAGCCCACAGCTTACAGGGATCACTGCTCACAACAGCCCACAGTTTACAGGGACCACTCACTGCTCACAACATCCCACAGTTTACAGGGATCACTCACTGCTCACAACAGCCCACAGTTTACAGGGACCACTCACTGCTCACAACAGCCCACAGCTTACAGGGATCACTCACTGCTCACAACAGCCCACAGATTACAGGGATCACTCACTGCTCACAACAGCCCACAGTTTACAGGGATCACTCACTGCTCACAACAGTCCACAGTTTACAGGAACCACTCACTGCTAACAGCCCACAGTTTACAGGGACCACTCACTGCTCACAACAGCCCACAGTTTACAGGGATCACAGATCACAACAGCCCACAGTTTACAGGGATCACTGCTCACAACAGCCCACAGTTTACAGGGACCACTCACTGCTCACAACAGCCCACAGTTTACAGGGATCACAGATAACAACAGCCCACAGCTTACAGGGATCACTGCTCACAACAGCCCACAGTTTACAGGGACCACTCACTGCTCACAACAGCCCACAGTTTACAGGGACCACTCACTGCTCACAACAGCCCACAGTTTCAGATCACAACAGCCCACAGCTTACAGGGATCACAGATCACAACATTCCACAGTTTACAGGGACCACTCACAACAGCCCACAGTTTACAGGGATCACAGATCACAACAGCCCACAGCTTACAGGGATCACAGATCACAACAGCCCACAGCTTACAGGGACCACTCACTGCTCACAACAGCCCACAGTTTACAATGACCACACTGCTCACAACAGCCCAGTTTACAGGGATCACAGATCACAACAGCCCACAGCTTACAGGGATCACTGCTCACAACAGCCCACAGCTTACAGGGATCACTGCTTACAACACCTCATAGCTTACAGGGATCACAGCTCACAACACCCCACAGCTTACAGAGATCACTGCTTACAACACCCCACAGGTTACAGAGATCACTGCTTACAACATCCCACAGCTTACAGAGATCACTGCTTACAACATCCCACAGCTTACAGAGATCACTGCTTACAACACCCCACAACTTACAGAGATCACTGCTTACAACACCCCACAGCTTACAGAGATCACTGCTTACAACAACCCACAGCTTACAGAGATCACTGCTTACAACACCCCACAGCTTACAGAGACCACTGCTTACAACACCCCACAGCTTACAGAGATCACTGCTTACAACAACCCACAGCTTACAGAGATCACTGCTTACAACAACCCACAGCTTACAGAGATCACTGCTTACAACACCTCAGTTTGCAGAGATCACTGCTTACAACATCCCACAGCTTACAGAGATCACTGCTTACAACACCCCACAGCTTACAGAGATCACTGCTTACAACACCTCAGTTTGCAGAGATCACTGCTTACAACACCCCACAACTTACAGAGATCACTGCTTACAACACCCCACAACTTACAGAGATCACTGCTTACAACACCTCAGTTTGCAGAGATCACTGCTTACAACACCCCACAACTTACAGAGATCACTGCTTACAGAGATCACTGCTTACAACACCCCACAACTTACAGAGATCACTGCTTACAACACCTCAGTTTGCAGAGATCACTGCTTACAACACCCCACAACTTACAGAGATCACTGCTTACAACACCCCACAGCTTACAGAGATCACTGCTTACAACACCTCAGTTTGCAGAGATCACTGCTTACAACACCCCACAACTTACAGAGATCACTGCTTACAACACCCCACAGCTTACAGAGATCACTGCTTACAACATCCCACAGCTTACAGAGATCACTGCTTACAACACCCCACAGCTTACCAGGGATCACTGCTTACAACACCCCACAACTTACAGGGATCACTGCTTACAACACCCCACAACTTACAGGGATCACTGCTTACAACACCCCACAACTTACAGGGATCACAGCTCACAAAAGCCCACAGCTTAGAAGAAGCATCCAACAGTTTACAGGGATCAATGCTCACAACACCCCATAGCTTAGAGGGATCACTGCAAATGGCTGTCCTACAGTGGCTCATTAATAATATTAAGAAGTTAAAATCCCACAAGTAATTTTCACGTCATATGTGACACAGTCATATAATAAAAATAATAATACTAAAAAATAAATAAAGATAATCAATAACCAGCCCATATTGTTCCTAGATTTGTCATGAGTGTGTTTGGATTACAAAGCATTACAGGAACATTACTTGTGAACTGTGAGAGGCAGGAATGCACTTCACACTGCTTAGAGAGACCTTATCTTTGGACCGAAACATTTTTATCAGATATGGTAAAGCGGATGCTGCTACAAGGAGATGCTGCTACAAGGGTGTGCTGCATTAGGCCTTCAAATGTGCTAGGTCACAGCATAATGTGTACGGTGATCAGTTCTTTTCCTAAACATTTTTCCATCCCAAATAGTTTCAGAAAATTATCTGGCATGCATTTAAAAAGACTAGGTATAGATCCGCTCATGTGTTAATGGGGCTGTAGGTAAGCAAAGAATGATAACCACAGTAAAATATCATGCCTGTCGTAAGAGACAATTAAGACAGGTTGTTCTTAAGGCAGGATACCTGGTCATGCAGAAAAATTCAGATGCGAAATCTAACCCACCCTGAACAAGTTTCACAAAGACAAATGAATAACTCAGCCAACCAAGGGTGGAAAAGCTCATCTAGAAGGGCTATGACAAATTAGGAGAAAGCAGCAAGGATTCTGAATTGTTGATTACATTTGTTCACCTAGTAAAATCTCCAGGATTGTAACCAGGAATATTAACAATAGGTTTTAATTAGGAAAGATAGGACAGGTGGTAGAAGAAATGAAATATAAGATTAACACCTTGGGATTAGGTGAGACAAGGTAGAATTGAGAGCAAAAAGCTTTAAAACAGAGGTGAGAAGGTGCTGTTCTCATGTTATATATAGAAAAATCCCCCCTCTCCCTCAGCCATGTAGGAGTGGCCCTAATGTTATCTAAAGAGACAGAGAAAGCATTAATAGAGTGGGAAGCGGTGAATTCTGAAATAATAACAGCAAGATTTAAAACCACAAAGGAAAAATAATAGGAAAATAAAAATGAATGTGATCCAATGTTCAGGATCACGTCAGGGTCAGCTATATTTTAGCGCGAATTGGCCTTATCA
This sequence comes from Cepaea nemoralis, assembly GCA_014155875.1. Classification (NCBI taxonomy): domain Eukaryota; kingdom Metazoa; phylum Mollusca; class Gastropoda; order Stylommatophora; family Helicidae; genus Cepaea; species Cepaea nemoralis. The sequence goes on along the minus strand of JACEFZ010004005.1, from coordinate 556 downwards.
GTCACATTCGCTACCGCCATAGGTAAAAGTTATTATGCCTTTTTAAAGCACAAACTATCGTCTGTCAAGAGGGCAAGGTGCCATTGATCCAATGTTACGCACCAACAAATGATAAAGATGAATCAATTAAGAAAGAATTTTACATGAAACCTCAAAGCATAACAGGTAATCAAAGAAATGGAAATATCAAAATTTGCAAGGGTGACCTAAATGCAAGGATAATACCGGATAACACTGATTGTGAAGAAATCATGGGGAAACACAGACTAGGAATAACGAATGAATATGGAGATATTCACCAATGTTTGCACACTGAATAAATATGGCGCAGGCATAAGTGTTTTTCCATAAAAAAGAATATATAAAGTAATGTGGCCAGGACCAGACTACGAAAAGAAAAAACCAATTGAACTACTTTGTATTAACAAGAAATGTAGATCATCTCTACTTAATGTAAACATTTTAGAGGTGCAGATGTAAATTCAGATCACAATCTGCTAAGTAAATTATCATTGACATTCAAGAAAACATTTATAACATGGCTAAGTAAATTATA